>ML780914.1:371487-387448 GCA_009831015.1 Picea engelmannii
GGAGCAATTGCATGTAATGTCCTTGTTAAATTATGAGCTTGATTTCAGATCTGTGGGTAATTCTTTAAATTCTGACTGTACTTAAGTATTTAGATTAATATGGTTCATAAAATCGAACAACAATAACCATAGATTTACCAACATGAAAATTCACAACACATGTGCCCTGGGGAAACCCTATACAGGGAGAAACCCCCCAACAAACAATCTCCTTTTATTGCAAATATAATGTGTGATCACTTACAAGCATCCACCATGAAATTCTGCTCTTAAAGAGCTTTTCAAAGTCACTTTGTCCTGACTGTATGACCTGTAGAATACTGGGAGACCTTGCTGTCCTATTATGCTGTTAGATACCAGCACTGTGGACAGAATTCATACGCTGCCTTAGGACTCCTTTGCTGCCTTTTATGCTGATATATATCAGTACTGTTTGCAGGGTAACTTCGCTGTCTTTTTGGACTGATATACACCAACACTGTTGGTGTATTTTTGCTGCCTTCTAAGACTAATATATGCTGCCTGTTATCCCCTATCCTAGGAATAACTAAGGAGATTATGTCTTGAGGCCCACAGGTCCTAGACATGGAGTACCAAGAGTCATATGACTTGAGCTTGGCCCTGGAGGGCCCATCTTTTCTTCAGCGCCTCCTATCTATCAGCAGCAACAACATCCATCCCATCGGCCTGGTTCTGAAGTAGCAGTGGTCTTGCTCCATGAGGTAATGAGTCCAGGTATCATGGTATGTGTCACTCTGATTCTCAAAACATTTGAATATGTGCATTGAATTCTCTTTTGTTTCATGACGTTTGCTTGGAAATTATGCCTTTTAACTTGTCCATACCTGGGGGGGATGACAGAGTGCCCCAGTAAGTTGGTTCCCTTAGGGATGAGTTGCCACTGGGTGGGTCTATGAAAGGTCATCGTCCATTCCCTCTATACTTACCACTTTCCATCATTATCCCTCTCATCTATCCCCTACATTGGTTCGGGCATTGGGTTTGCCAAGCTAGTAAGGGTTGTACCTTGCCTTGTGGGAAGAAGGGGCTAAAGGCCCAGAGGGTAAAAGTAGCTGGAAAAAGTTAAAATCTAAGATGAAACCTTGAGATGCTTCGTCCAGGGATTCCCGAGAAAGTAATAAAATGCTTCTCAACAAGAAAAGGTGACCTGTAAAATAAAATAAAACTGGATCTGTAAAATAAAATAAAACTCAAGGCCTAGTTGGTGTATAGGAGGTCTCATCATGAGCCGGCCTATTAGGTCCATGGGCATGTAGCGGTATGACACTACTATTCATCTAGTCACCAAGCCAGGGTAGTGGCTGTTGGTGGCATAGCCAAGAGAAAGGGGGTCTCATCACGAGCCAACCTTCTCATTTCCGTGAAATGCTTGTGGGTAACACTGTCACCACTGGTCACCACGCCAGAATAGTGTCCTCCAACCATTCTCTTGAAAAGAAAATGCAATAAGACAAAGAGTAAAAGGCATTGAATGGGCTAGGAAACAATTGCATCCATGACAAGGTGCAACTTACCCTCTACAGAGGCACCCACAGGTAAGACCTACATTTCCCTGTCATCACTGCATCCCTTGCCCAAACATTCCCTACACCATCTCATACATTTACATGACCTAGATTGGTCTTCGCCTGGGAAACACCCCACACCTGAGGAGGATTAGCCCAATAGGATATCTTGAGACCCTCTCCAAACCTGGCTTGTTAAATAGCATAACGTCTTTGAGCATTTGTCTGGGTAAAGGGGGGTTTGATGCACATGTTGGGTAACTTGATTATTAGAAGTGATTGACATTGCTATGGTCCCTATGACTTATGAGTCCATGGAGGACGTACTTGCTGTTGCTGTAGGACCATGCTCGACGGACATGTACATATGGGGGGATGATTAGTTTGGACCTCCATGGGGCTAAAAGCCCACCAGATGGATGTTGTGACCCTAGCCAAGGGTTGAGAGATACTAGAGGCTTGCACCGGAGAGAAGGGAGGACGTTCCACCCAAGACACTTTGGCAGGCCTGGACCTAGGGGGGGTCTTGCCCTCCCACCATGACATTGGCCCTTAAAGGTCCCTGACGTCATCATTTGGAGCCTTGATGTCATCGGGTTGGGGTTTTGGCATGAGGACGACTTGGTTGGCACATGTGGCAGCTTCTGAGGCCTTTTGAGGCCTAACGTTTCACTTTGGAGGCCTAGCGTTCCAAGAAGGGGCCTAACGTCACCCTAGGAGGGGCATGGCGTCATCCCTAAAAGACAAAATTAGGATTTTAATTGTCATTTTTATGTAAAACTAGATTTTTAATGTAAACTGGCCATGTCGACCTTTTTTGACCTAAAATGTAATTAAAAGCACTTGTATTGTATAAATAAGGGAAAAATCTCTTATATTTTTCATCATCTTTCACTCACACAAGTGTGAGGCCTGAAATTCGGCCTCTTTTAAGGCTTATTCGCTGAAATTAAGTGGTGCGCAACTCTTGGAGGAGGGTTCTTTTGGTGTATTTTTGCATTTTCATTGTGGAAAGTCTTCAACTAGGGTTTGTGGCTAGATTTTTGTTGGTGAAGTAAGTAGAAATCTGCAATCCTTCTTTATTTTGAATGGTTATGGTGCATTTACTTGTTCATTTATAAGATTATGAAATTGCTAGTGTGAAACCCTAGGAGAAAAGCACATGTTATTGTCCTTTTCTTTATAACTTTTCACCTACTTGATTTTGCTAGAAGACACCTCCCTAGAAGGATATACTAGAGCCCTACCTTAGTAGCACTCTAGTATCATCACTTCTTTTAAGCTTCATACATTTATTTCAAGCTTGACCTAAAGAAGAAGGAAATCGCTAGGGCCTAGGGTTACCTACTTCCTAGTATCTTTTCCTTCTAGGGTTTTGGATATTGAGGCCTTAGGTTACTAACACCTCAATCATCCTCCCTTTTTCTTTAGCTCACCTATTATCATTTGTTGTTTCCCTCTAAGAATTGCCACTGCAACATTGACTCCATTTACCCTAAAAGGCACTAGTTCATACCTTGCAAGTGATTGATTGACTAAAACAACTCTTAAACCATCTACCTTAAGACCTTTACTAACTACTTCTAACTTTAGATTAGACTAACCCACTAACTATATTGCTGTTGTTGCAAAAGATTGCTACAGCCATCTATAACAGCAACAAATTCACCTTAAAAGCAAGTTTTAAAGCTGATTATACATTGCCATCATTGCTTCTGACAATTGCTATCACTTTGTCAAGTTTATGTTATCATTTTTGGTCATTTTTGAAGCTTTATTGAGGCATAATTGTGAAGCTATTGTTATATATACATTGCTGTTATAAATACTTCTGTTGCTTCAGCTTTTACATCAACTTGTTCCTTTTATCAAAAGTCTAGGGTTTTGTGAAGCACTAAGATCATATGGTACTTGCAAATAGTATTTTTCTTGTTGTCTTGTTCTGGGTAGGTACACTTAAATATTGCTTTTCTTCATCCCTTAAACCCTTTAGAACTTTTGATCAAGAGTGACCTGTGAGAGGGGTGGGACTTTCTTGATACTCTTGCCTTTAGCCTTCTCAAACCCCCAAGTCACTGGGGACGTTTCCCCTGGGGTACTACTCCTAAATAGAAAGAGGTGTCTTGTTTAGGTGACAGTGATAAGACAACATCCTTGTTACGCCATTTTGTGTTCACTTGCCTTTGGCTTTGGGTAAGTACAAATTGCACGATAACACTGCTCTAATATGCTGCCTTCTTATGCTGATATATACCAACACAGTATACAAGCACTCGCTTCCTTCTACTCCTTCACCCTCACGTTGCATAACATGATGTATGGAATGAGGGTCGACCTCTGCATATGAAGGCGTAGAGAGGAAGAGGGAGAGGGCTCGAATTAGTAACTTGTTTGCATGTTTATCATAACTCGACTTTACATTTCAGCTCGAAATAGAACTTGGACATGAGACTTTAGTTAGTTTGAATTTAGAATTTGACTTGAGACTTCAGTTAGAAATACAACTCGCCCTTGTGACTTGGCAATACATGGCATGCAACTCGACCTTGACTGGACATGCATGCGAACTAACCCAACATGCACTTGACATGCATGCATGCAACTTGACATGCATACATGCAAATTGTCATGCATGCAACTTGTCATCATGCATGCAACATGCAACTCAACATGCAACCTGCATGCCAACTTTGGCTTTGACCTAGACATGCAACTTTGACTTTTACAACTTGAGTTTGACAACTTAGCCTTGACATTCAACTCGACCCTTTACAACTCGACTTACTACAAGGCAATTCAAATTTCTTCATGGTGGATAATGTTACACGTGCCCACTGCCAACGCACTAGATCAATACATTTACATCATTTGCAATATAAGGAAGATTGTTTGACTCTAGCTCATAGGAATTTTACATTCAACCTAACTTTTGCTAGATGCCTTGACTTTTGCTTATGGCTCACAAGGCTTGACTAGGCTCACAGAGGTTGTACGTTCCCCCTAACTTTTGCACTAGTCTGTCTATGCTCACAGAGGTTGTACGTTCCCCCTGACTTTTGCATTAGACTTACATCTTGACTCACAAGATCATATAGCATCTCGTTCGTCCTGACTTTTGGTTTGACTCACAGAAGTTGTACGTTCCCCCTGGCTTTTGTCAATACCTCACAAGATTGGTTGATTCTCCAAATCTCCCTAGCTAGCCTCAAGGTGGCCCATATGGCCTCTCATTGTAGAATGACTGTCAATGCTGCCAAATTTAACACCCTCTCAGCGAGGGAGTCATTCTCAGCCACACCAAACTTGCCTTTCAGTTGCACAAACTGTCTTAATGACAATGGCTTAGTCAGGATATTAGCTACCTGCTCGCTCGTGGCTATGTATTATAGCTTTATAGTGTTTCTCTTGACCAAGTCTCGAATGTAGTGGTACTTCATGTCAATATGTTTTGATTTGTTGTGAAATACCGGGTTCTCTTTCAGCTTAATGCAACTTTGATTATCACAGTGAACCATCATCGTCTCGAGCTTGTCACCAAAGAACCCATAAACCAATTTTCTGAGCCATACTGCTTCCTTGCTAGCATCACTTATTGCAATGTACTCAGCCTCTACTTTACTCTGTGCAATGGACCCCTGTTTCCTGCTTGACCAAGAGATCATAGCAGATCCTAAATTGAAGCAGTATCCGAAAGTACTCTTCTGGTCCATTGGGCTTCCTGCCCTGTCAGCATCTACATACCCATGCAAAAATAAACCTCCACTAGATGTATATCTCAGACCATAGGTAATGGTCCCTCAGAGATATCTCAAGATGTGCTTTGCTTCCATACAATGTCTCTGACTCGGTTTAGCCATGAACTGACTCATTGCAATCACTGCATAGCATATCTCTGGTCTAGTATGGATCATATACATCAATGATCCAATCAACTGCCTATACATGGTGGGATCCATCAAATCTGAACCTGTATTAGAATCATGCAACTTCCTCATGTTGGTAATCATTGGAGTAGCCATGGATTTACAATCCATCATACCAAACCTCTTTAACACATCCACTGTGTATTTACCTTGTGTCAGAAATATCTCGCCTTGTCTTTGCCACACTTCCAACCCTAGGAAGTAATGCATCAAGCCTAAGTCTTTCATCTCAAATTCTGAGATTAGCTCCCTCTTACGCCAAGCGATTAGCTGTTCGACTCCTGTCAGAAAGAGATCATCAACATGCAGGATTAATATAACATGCCAGTTCCCTCTTACCTTGAAGTACAGATTCGCATCAACATCACTTTTCTGAAACCCAAGCTCATCAGGAAACTGTCTATCCGGCATAGCATGTCATGGGTGCCTGTTTAGGCCCGTACAAAGCCTTCTTCAATCTGTAGACATGAGACTCCTTCTCATGTATCTTGTGGCTGCTCTATGTACACTTCTTATGAATATTGGAGCAAGTATCTCGTCATTATCTTCTCCCTCTTGCTGGGAGAATCTTATGGTCACAAGTCAAGCTTTGTACATCTTTATACTGTTATCTGCAACATGCTTGATCTGGTAGATCAATCTTGGAAGTCATCACTGACTTCCCTTCTGGTCTCAAGGAAAAATCCATATCCCAGTCCTTCTGACTGGCTTCCTCCTCTGTCATTGAAACAAGGTCTACTGAAGCAAGAGATCTCACATCTCCTAGAAGTCTTTGAAGCTAAGATCTAGTCTTCTCAACTCATGGCATATGTCTGTCAGTCCTGGAAGACGTCTCTTTCTCCCATCTGATTCTCTCCGAGATCAGGCTCACTCTGAGTATCCATGCTCCCTCTGAAGCTTGATTCCCTCTGAGTCTATATAATCTTCAGAGCCATCTGCTCCCTTTGATATGGCTCATCAATGCCATAAATCTTTTCATCCTGCAAAGTGACACGGGACCACACTGATCTCTTCTTGGTTACTGCAATGATTCTGGGTAGGCCCTTTTGGCTCTATTGACTCTTCTTCTTCTTTGGTACATGGATGTATACGGTTGTGTATACAACTTCTTATCTGGATAGTCTTCTCCATGTCTCAAACTAGAGACCATCTAATATATTGCCTCCTGCAACCGTCACTATAGCTCCCTTTAGGGTTATCACTTGTGACCTGCTTGGAACAAGAACAACAGGGGAGAAACCGTAGACAAGAATAATACTCTTTATAATAATAAACAAAACAATAGCGAGAACAATCGTCACAGTAGCTCCTTCAGAGATATCACTCGTGACCTGCTTGGAACAAGAACCAAAAATAAGAAATACAATAATAAGAAACGAGAACAACACTCTTCTAGTGTTGTGATCAATCATTCCTCCATGGTAACCTGGAAACAAAACAAGAAGTTTCTCCTAGAGGAGATATTAGTTATATCTAGTAAATAATTACAATAAGCATTTATATCAATAGTGCTCACATGCTACCAAGTATTCATTGTATCTAACAATATTAAAACTTTTCAAAGATTTCTATCACAACTATAGTGTTTATATGTAGTGTAGCAGTTATCAAACTTGATATATGCAAATTTGAATCTTATCAATTTAATCAATCAAACCTGGAACCCGGAGTCTTGTCCTCAAGAATTAGTGTTGTTGCTTTTCTTCCGAGTCTCCTTCACTCAAGATGACAAGTATTCTCTTCAACCTGTCCCTTGTACTAAGACAATATGCTTTCTTGACATAAACCTGAGTTAGGGAATGCAAGTAAACTCGAAAATCTCAACCTTAATCAACCTAATACTTTGACTTTAATTTTGACCAATGGTTAGTATGATAGTCATAACTTCAACATATCAAAATACAACTAGATGTTACAATACATATTCTTCACCCGAGTCTTCTTCTTGTACTTTGCTTTGGCCTCATCTTCATCAGGTTCCGGGACTTCTTCTTTTACAAAATCTTCCAGATCATTCTCTTTTAGAATGAGCATTACTCTATACTTCCATGCTTGAAAGTTGTTAGCTCTTTGAAGCTTCTCATCAAGCTTGGTATTGGGTGCCATCATGTGCTTGAACAATACAATAAGGAGATAAACTTTTCAAAGAAAGGTTTTGTGCTTACCAGAGAGTGTTATGCCAATCTTACCAGTTCCAGCTTCAATTCTGCAACTGCCAAGACTACGGTTTATGAGGAAACCCTAATTTTTCAAAATTTGAATTTTGGAATTCTGCTCCTAGGGATATGTGTGCCCTCTTAAGGCAAGTTCCCTGGTGGTCTCACTTTGCCCAACGTCCTTCAACAATGTGGATGACGTTACTTTCTAGGGTTTATGCAGTTGCAACAGCTGTAGTAGTTGCAACACCAGTTGCAGTTTACAAGACTTCGTCAAACTGAGAATCTAACCACAAGGAGAGGTGCGCTAGGGTTAGGGGAGTCTTCCTATGCTCTTAGCTTCTCCAACGAGTTCTTCTTTGTTATGAAAATGCCTTCTTTCAAGCTTGCTTTGAATCCATGTTGAATTTTTGTCTCAAGCAGTTAAGTAGATTAGTGTTCTTTTATTTTTAAAAAATTAGCACAATAACTGCATATAAAGGATCACTGAAAGAACAACATCCCAACATACACAAGATTTACCCTGGGAAAACCCTCTAGGGGAAAAACCCAACAAACTTCCTCAATATAGATTCAATAACCAAGAACAATGCCACTCTCCAAGAGAGAACTAACAAAGCAAAAGATCCTTCTCATACCCTTGACTAGGGAAGAGTAGCGCACCACATAACCAAGATATACCCGAGAAATAGACCAAGATCCTCCACAACGTCACCTCCTAGCTGCAGTAGCGTCTCCCTCTAAGACTTGCGCACTTCTCCTCTTTGCTACATAGCTAGTGTTGTGTGTGTGTTCAAATGAGGCGCTAGCCCCTCTTATAAATAGTAGTTTGGCCAACCTAAAATTAGGTCTGGGCTGACCTGTCACTTTATCTTTCTATTTTACATTTTTCTTGTCAAGGCACAATGGGGCCGATTTTTACAAAGGCACAATAGGGCCGTCTTAACAAATATAATATCATAATATTCTTTAGGTTTTGTCTTGGTCAAATACAATAAGAATATCTTCCGAAGCTACTCAAACTTCAACATGGAGAAGGTATTTGTCTTTGGGACTGCACTCTCCATGTCCCGTGTCCTGACAATAGCACCCTGTAATGTCTCTCGTTTGAAAGCCTTCACCCAACCCTGAAGTGGTTCAGATAGACCTTCAATGAATAACATCACCAATCTCAGCTTAGAGATATCTGTGACGATGACTACAAGTCTCTGAAACTCTATGATGTAGGCATCTGATGTTCCCTCCTACTTGATCTATGCCAAATCCCTGAAATGTAGCTCGGGATCCTTCTTATCAAACCTTTCCATTAACTTCTGAGTGAAGTCCAAATAGGAGGTGATATTAGCATGTCCCAGAGTGACCAATCCATGGTACCACCACTCGTGGGCTTTTCCATCAAGGTGCAGAGTAGCAAATTTGATCGCTTCGGCCACTGTCATAGGATTGAGTTGGAAATATGTATCTAGCTTATGTATCCATGCTCTAGCTGTGCTCTTGCTAAACCCATCGAAGGACGGAATGGATAGCTTTCCCAGCTTTCGTGCTAGATCCTTGTTTTGTTGCCCCCTGTTGTGATCCCTTGGTCTATTCCTGTATTTGATTGTGTAGAAGTCCTGTAGCGACATGGCTACTTGAAACTCATCACCTAAAGCTTGATACTCTCTCAAATAATCTTGAAAAGTTTCACCTGGAACTTGCTGCCCTTGATTCTTCGTTTGTTGGTTTCCCAAGAATTGAGGCATAAGGGGTTTGGGGATTGTCCTACTATTGGTCCTAGCATCCACTTGAACAAGAATCCTAGTGTGTGTGGTTAGGTGCGGGAATCTCAGGATGACTTACCTCACTATTATTCCGATTGTTCACATTGGAACCCCCTGCACCATTGTTACTCCCATGGTTCTGATTTGCCTGATTACTAGCAATTAACTGTGTCAACAGTTGCGCTAATTGTTGTTGTCCAGTTGCTAAACCTTCTAGGTTTTGTATAGCCCTGTCCTTATTATTATCCACCATGATTTCTTCCTGTTCCGCCTCTGGTTGGTTCTCCCTTATTTCACCTTCTTTGTTAAATATGTCTTCTGTCCCTCAGGCTTGGGAGGATACACTGCTCTGGTACCACTGCAATGTCCTTAGATAATTTTCTTCGATTTTTGGCTTAGTTTACTGATGTGGACATTTAGTCAAACAGTTATATGCGAAGCTCCTTCACCCACAATAAATATCTCTGTTTGCTTATTAAGACATAGAAATATACACTATATATACCTATGAACTAGTGCTCTGAGATTATATGGCAGCAATACATTTCTTTTTATTTCATAGAACGCCAAACAATAGATACGTGAGTACAATTTCTGAATAATTTATTATTCCATAATCCAAACTGCTTGTAAACGAGAGAGATAGACAACAAATTTTGGAGTGATACAGGCCTGTAAAATTGCCGTTTTGTGCAGTAGTTCGTTGGGGATGATGCAACAACAACCTCTTCACAAGATAAATCGACTTCTGGTGCACAGATCCTGGCCCAAAATGCAGCAACTCGACCCACAGGAGTAAACAATTCGCCCAACAAGTATATGATGTGCCCAGCAAGTGAGAAAGACGCCCAACAAGTGTATAATGTGCCCAACAAAGAGTAATGGCGCCCAACAAGGAGGAAATTTGGTCTGGGTAAGTAATCTTGGTCTCTTTAGCAACAAACGACCCAAACTCAGCCCCACATATTCAGAAAATCGCCCTCCATAGTCCCCACTTCGTCCTCCAAGGGAAATCAACCTCCAATCATGTTCTACAACACAAGTATTCCAACAGAGGACGAACACCTTCAGTAACCACTCACATAACCAAATCAAAGATCAACACATCGATGTTTTCACGTGGTAAAACCCCTACGGGGAAACATCCACGACCCCAGCCAACACGGCCACTTGGCGCAGTTTATTAATGCAAAAGAAAAAGATTACAGAGAGATTTTACAAAGGAGTTTCTCACAATCGATCATCGGCAAATGACCCTCCATGCTCTTTAAATAGAGATCATGGACCAATCGGGTGTTAAGCCACAGATCAATGGCTGTTAAGATCGAGGAGAGTATGAATCGTCAGATCACTCTATGTCGGGAACATATCGTGACCGTCAAATGTCCTAACTACAAATGCATACTAATGCATACTAAAGAAACACACTAAGAAACACACTTTTACCTAACGACACATTAGACCAAGTAGTTCTTAACTAGCTCCTAAGTGTCTAAATATCCTAACAACCCCCCTTAAGAACAACTTGGGATAGGATTGAAGGATTTACAATGTTGACACAATAGGAGAAGGAAGGAGGCATTAGAGCCTATCCCCCCTTAATGACAACTTCATGAACTCCTAACATAGATCGAAGTTTGGAAAACTTTGCTTCTGTAAGAGACTTTGTGAAAATGTCAGCAACTTGATTTTCTGTAGGGCAAAAGAGCACTTCAATAACTTGATGATGAATGAACTTTCTGATGAAGTGCATGTGTAGCTCGATGTGCTTGCTGCGCTGATGTTGAACTGGGTCTTTGGCGAGCTTGATGGCACTCTGATTGTCGCACCAAAGGCTAGTCGGACGCTGCTGCTCGAATCCAAACTCTGAAAGGATCTGTCGAAACCACATGGCTTCCTGACTTGCATTTACCGCTGCTCGGTACTCTGCTTCTGCTGAAGAAAATGCAATAGCCCGTTGTTTCTTACAGGCCCAAGTGAAAGGTTCGGAACCAAGGCTGAAATCATAACCTGCAGTAGACTTCCGATCATTAGGGTCGCCAACCCAATTTGAATCAGTGAAACCGACCAATAAGGGAGTCCCCCCTGAACTGTAATGTATCTCGAACTGAACTGTACCATGGACATAGCGAAGTATCCTTTTAGCTACTTTCCAATGGCTTTCATGGGGTGTTTGCATATACCGGGCAACAAGACCAAATATTCTAGGAGTTGGTTTTAATAAGTTAAAAGGTCAGGGAGAATCTAGCTTATGATGTTAAGCAACAACTGCAAGATGCAATTATCTAAGTATGAAAGTCAGACCTTTTCCTAGGGCAACTAAGACTAGTGCCTAAGATTGGGCAAGGGGTCAACTATGTTAAGGGGATGTTCGTTATAAGATAATTACAAGTTACAAAGATTACAAAATTATAACAAGATAGATACAGATAGATACAAAAGAATATAAGAGATATACAAGCTAAACTAGATACAAAATATACAATATACTAACGTGTGCTTGAATGTGCAGGGAAAGAAGACGTTCAAAGATGAGAGATAATCAACACATCAAGCCAAGCATGCTCGCAACAGATAGAATTCCGTTGGACTGCTTATCAATGGCAAAAGACACAAGGCACTCAAGACCCAGTCAAGAGAATGCCTCCAGGTGGATGAGCACTTCTTGAAGGATCACACCACAAATCAGGAATACAAGATGGATGAACTGCTTGAAAATGTAAAGTACTCCAGATGAAAAGATGTAACCACTTAAGCAATTATTCTACAACATATAAAAGATAACTTGCATGATATAAAAAGATAATGAGATCAATGCTTGCAAGTGTAGAATTAAATTGCAAATGTTGTAGACCTAGGATTAAACTATGTGGTTAATTGTGATTTATTTTAGTCCTATCTAGGTGTCAACCCAAAAACTCTCCTCCCCCAGTTACCAAGTGACTGCTGGATGCTCAAGAAGTGAGGCAACGAAGCCTACCCTAGCTTCATAGGTCAGCCCTAAGATCATAGTACTCCCGGAAAGGACGCCGCGCGTCGTGAGACCGTCCCCGGCCTAGCACCTTCCGTTGCCTTCCTTCGACCCCGTTTTAAATGGCGAAGATGGTGAGTTATGGTGTCCTATTAAGTCTGATTAATTTATTTTAGACCTATGAGCTAAGTATTGCAATGTGTGTTTGAGTGCTTGTAGCTTGCTCAAAAATGCCTAAGTAATGAAAACGAGTGTGAACTCTTAAACCATGAAATTGCAAGTTCTTAAGTGGTTGAGTTATTGCATGTAAATTTTAAGAACTGACAAAGCTGAATGTGAAGGCTGAAGCCTTTAAAACACAAGATTGCAAGTTGAAAGCTTTAATGTGATTATTGCATGTGAAATATAAAGCAAGGTAAACAACTTGCAGAAAGTAAAATGATTGATTAAGCCCTTAAGATAATGATACTTGCATGCATGTACATAAGATAGAAGACTTAAGAAACAATTGCTTGCATGTAAAGTAGATGACAGAATTGAAAAGATTAATTAACCAATTAATGCATGCATGTGTGTTGGGTGAAGATTTAAGAAATTAAAGACTTTGCATGCAACCGAAAATGAAATTTTAACTAATCCCCCACGGGTTCTAAGCTAACATATGTTATGTTGGATCTACTCTAGATAATTTTCTTTTAAGCATGCATGTAGATATCAACGATTAAACTAGCTAACATATGAACTGAAAGACAGAAAATAAATCTAACTAACTTGTAGAAATAAGACTGAAAGGGAACGAAAACAAGCCTCTTGGGTACAACTCCTTTGGGCTTGCGTACAATGTTTAGAACGAAGGAGAAAGAAGAGAAACCGTTACCACTCTTGGAAGGAGGACTCGAAATGTGTGTTGTACTTGAATTTGGATAGCATGCCCTCTTGTCCTGGTAAGAATCTGCAAAAATCAGCAAGCTATTGCTTGCTGATTTGTGCTGCAGCACATTCAAACAATGTTATGAAATTTCTGTTTTTCAACAAAAACTTCGTACATACAAAAACCAGAAAATTGTAAGGATTTAATTGACCTATCTAAGCAAGTTAGCTACTAAAATCTGAAATGAAAGAATGAGGAAGAAGAACAGGAAACACTTGTGAAGTTTAAGTGGAGATGAGGGCAAATTTGTCCTTGAACTTATCCCAACAACCCCTTAGAGATGATCTGCAAAACTTAAACCAAAAGTGAGATGGAACAACAAATAATATCTTGCATGCATAGATAATACAACATAGTTTATATTATAAGCATGCACAAAATATATAGATGGACAACTACACTATTGCCTCACCTAGCCTAGTAAACTAATTTACTTAAGCAACTATTGATCAAAACACATAAAGATTTAAAAATGATATCACCTCACAATAAGTGGCAAATCCAGACTAATCTTGAACGCCACAGTTTACTCCAAAGCTGTTTCTTGTATTATTAAATGGGAAGAGGTTGTAGCAACAATGCTGCTACAAGCTCTTCAAGAGCAAAACCAGTGAAGCAATGTGTGTGTGAGAGAGAGAGAGAGAGAGAGAGAGAGAGAGAGTGTAGGATCGAGAGAATTTGGTAGCATAACATTAGTGTGAAGAATGGTGATGAATGAGGGAGTGAGGGGTTTCTTAAATATCAAAACAAGCCAAGGAGACCCCTCTCGGACCTTCAACACTTGTCAAAGATCCAAGGGAAGAGACAACTCAAAGAGGAAAGCAACCAATGAGAGAATAAGCTTTTAGGGCGAGGGGAAATGGCAAGAAGGTGAAGTGGAGGGTGAGAAAGCAAGCAAGGATAGGCGAATTTGGCAAGAGGAGGCCCACACTAGCTTTCATGGAAGATGTTTCCATCTTTACGCTGGACATTCCATTAATCCAAGGATAAGTCGTGAGCTTAAAGAGGAATATGCGACCTTTGAAAAGGGGAAAGCGTGAGGAGTGTGATGGAAAGTGGGGACGTGTGGATAGAGTGTGTTGAACACATTCCCCATTGGCACGTGAGTGGAAGAAAGGAAGGCCCACGCTTCAATTTAAGAGTGTTTCCAAAATCCACGTGGGAAAGGGGACGTACTCCCAAAAAGGAAAGCGTGAGTGTGAGGAAGAGCGTGGAGGTGTGGAGTCCACATTCCAAAGAGGACGTGGAGGGTAAGGCACACATGAGTGGAAGAGGAAGGGCGTATAAGTGAAAGAGGGACCCACGCTCTAAATTGAAATGAATTTCCAACTTTATGTGGGAAGGGTACGTATTCCTCATATGGGTTACGTAGGTTTTAAGTGGGAAAAATAAAAAAAGTGAGTAATAATTAAAAGTGGGTTTAAGGGATAGGAATAGGTAGGGATAGGTTAGGTGGGGTCCCTCTCATTAATTATCACTTTACTTCACCTATTTTGACTAATTATTACAAAATTTACATTTTCCCATGTCTTGGGTTTAGCAATTAAAATTGTTGTTTACCGAAAAAACTCCTAAGTGGACAAAAACCCTAACAAAACTTGTCCGACTGAGTTGAAACTTGTTCCATGGGTGTAGGGGGTCTCATTATCTTTCTTTTGAGTACAAATACCCCTATCAAAAATCACAGGAGCTAAGTTTTACATTAATTATCCAAAATTAATTAATTAATTCCCAACTTTAAAAAAAACCTAGCTAGACTCGACGGAATTCCACGAAATTTTGCGTGTTGTCTTACATGGTCATTTACAACATTCCTAAACACTAGCTACCTAAGAATGACTTCATTAGAACGCCTTTCACCACTTTGGAGGATTTATTGCTAGTGGGAGTGAAAAACTCAAGGGAGATTAACCCGGCTGGTTAGGGCACATTAACCTCCCGAGGATAAAAAACACTCAGTGAAAGGAACTCTCCTAATGAAGAATTCCTAAGGCACCTTGTTGAATTTAAAGCAGCTGCAAGAGCCATTCTCCGTTAGGATGGCAAAGACCCTAGCCAAGATCTAGGGCCCCCAGTGCACTCCTGGGGATTTGGTCTGGAACCAAACAGTCAGTGCCATGGCAAAAGACCCTTGTAAGGGCCCCCAGTAGATGACTGGGGTTCTTGGTCTGGGACCAAGCAGTAAAGACCCCTGAGAGGGCCCCCAGTATATGACTGGGGTTCTTGGTCTGGGACCAAGCAGTTAAAGTCCCTAGATATGTCTAGGGCCCCTGGAAATGTTCCAGGGTACCCATGCCTGGGGCATGGGTTGATCCTTGGTCTTGTACCTTGGTGGATAAGACCCCATAAATGTTTTTGGGGCCACCTGGTCTTTGATCAGGTGCTTGTTGGTATATGTCCCTCTTTGAAGGCGGGCATGACCACACGAGGGATGTATCCCATATGCAATGATGATAAAATTAAAAAGGTCACTTTGAGAATGAATGGACAAGTATTGCCACCAAGTCAACCTTCCTAAACCCCCCTTTTACCGTTGCTTTTGTTTTTGGGGTTTTTGTTTTTGCTTTAGGGGTTAATGAGAAAATATAAATTAAATATTTTAATTATAACATGTTTAATTAATATTTATATTAATTAAACATGTTATTTTTAATTGTTATTTTAATTAATATTTTCTATCACCCTAACCTAGCC
>ML780914.1:396249-419204 GCA_009831015.1 Picea engelmannii
TTGATCTCAGAAATTCCGTGGGATATTTAAGTGTTGTTCTCTTCCTTGGTGGCAAGAAATTCTACTCATCTCTTGGCAAGAGATCTAACCTATATGGTAGATCTATGATCCTAATTTTTTCTGAGCATAAGTACAAGTGGCATCACATCTCTAATGTGTGGCTGTGTCTCCTTCAGATGTAAGACTACAAGACAAGGTAAGTGATCTGTTCTTGTTTATTAGTTCTCTGTTTTAAAGTTGTTTATAGATATAGATCAGATCTGAAGATTAAATTTAGTTTTGACAACTTTATCTATACAGATCTACATTTCTAGTTAGATCTATTAGCTTTTGTTTGATCTACATCAGATCCATTAAATCTGTCATTACCTAGATCTGTTGTTGCTTAGATTTGACTATCTACTTCCTAGTTGTCGTATGGTTCAGAACTGTTTGTCTTTCACTTAGATCAGCTTGCTTAGATCTTAGTGAAACTACCGTGATCTGTTCAGAAAGAAATTATTCTAGCACTGCCTATGATCAGTTTACTCACTTGTTCTAAGGATAGATTTATTTAAGTTCTTTACTGTTCACACTAACAGTTTCAAAAGACAGTGTTTTTCTGCATTACCTCTAAAAATCTAACACACCTGACCTAACTATGACCCATGCATAACTATTACAATATTAACCCACGTAGGGGTGCGGTAATTCCGCTTACAAAACTATGTGCCGGAGCAAAAAAATGCCTTGTAGAACCAAAAAGTCTTTGACATGTTTGCATCTGTTGATGGATATCTTTATGGTACATGGAGTTGACCCCCTAGTTAAATAGGCGGTCAACATTTTCTCACATGGGACGAAAAGCATACGAGAATCCAACATCTACAGAAGGTGCTCACCCATATCCAACATAAGCACACATATATAGAACAAATAAATAAAATGCTATAAACAACATTCACATAATAAAATAACTAAAGTACACCATTTCTAATTACAACTTGAAACTATGATACAAAAATAAATCTGAGTACATAATATCATGATGAATGAAAGAATACCAAACTGAAATAAAAGAGAAAGGTTAGAGATACGTTACAACCATCCATGTAATGGACAGAATCAAGCCACAAGTGTCTGAAACATCCTTGTCCAGGATGACTCACAGAAGACCCCTTCCCAAGTTTTATTAACTTGGAATTTTTTGTGTGGAAGAACCAACCAAGAATCATGCTCCTTCTTCCCTTCAACCAAACACTGGAATATGACAAGCCGTGTAAACTTTTAATACTTTTTTGCTCATGACTGCTAAGGTGGAAGGCCAACCAATACTCATAATGATATGACATTGATAAACTGAAGTTGCCTTCCATTTTTCCATTATTCTGTACAAAGTTCTCTTTTGGCTGAGAGGTCGGAAATGAACATGTCAATGGAACCATTATACTATTTTCCTCAAGGTTGTCAAGGTTCTCCTTCAAAGAGATTGTTTCCTCGGGAGGAGGGTGGGGACTTGAATTATCCAGATATTCAACAACTTCAAATTCAAATTCCTTTACTTCCTCCCAATAAATGACCGACTCATCCATGGATTCATCTGGAATTTCCCCATGAACTTCCTCATCTTTTTCACTGTCAAGCTCAAGTTCATGGGGCTCCGTATACTCAATATAAGTCTCTGTGAAGTTAGCTTCCATGATTTCAAATTGTTCTTCCATGGCCATAAATTGTTTGTTCATGGCTTCATACTGTTCTGTATGGGCATACTACATGTTCAAAATGATGTCTTTAAGCTCCTCAATGGGATCTGGTGGAGAATCAACCTCTATGTCTGAATTAGTTGTTTTAATAGCTAGAAGATTCTTCCTCCTCCATTTTTCCATAAAATCATCAACCAATTCAATGTAAATTTCTTCTTGATCATCTCCAAATCTTTCCAAAAAGTCATGCAGAAAATCTCGTATGGTCTTGATCGATTTATCTTCGTGAAGAAGAAACCAATCACAAACACTTCCCTGACCCTCCAAAAGAGTCCAAGAAAACAATCTCATAAGAGCATCCTCATGGATAGGTGGATCATACCAATCATCAATAAATTTCCCAAAGGCTTTGACATGAGCATAAGCATCACCACCATTATGAAATTCAATCACATTGTCAACAACATCTTCAGGTATATCATTAGGATAATCAACTATTTCTGAAAAATCAAAAGGTTTCTTGAGATCGTTCATTGAAAAATAAAAAATCTGGGACCCAAAAGATTACTAAGGATCTGACAAAAAGGGAAACATGCTAACTTCATCCACAAACTCTTTCAAGTTAAAGGATGAAACCCAACAAGCCGTGAGTTGCTTCTTGAAGAATACTTTGTCAATTTATTTTAAAGTGGAGTCGCCAGATGATCAAGTTTATCAAACAAAGCAAAAACAAAAAAGAAAACAAAAGTTAATTTATTAATTTGGAACAAGAATTGGATATCAGTGAATGCTTCTTCTCCAAGAATTTCAAGCAGCCCACAAGGATTGCTCCTTGCAATATACTTGATAGATTTGTTCAAAGGAGTTGCCACTTGGAAAAGATTCACATGAAATCAACCAATGCAAGTTCAAAGAATTTTTAGTCTTTAAAGGTTTTTATTGATTAGTTCTAAAAGAATAAGTTAAGTTGTTTTGACCAAGGATAAATGACTTATCCCTGGCAACGGTGCCAAAGATGTTGCTGTCCTTATACACACTTGCAAATGTGAGCTAAGTTCTGCTCACATAGTGTGTCCTCGGAGGCATAATGCCTAGGTTTAAAGTCCACGCTGTCACTTTGACTTGAACTTCTTCCGTCTAGGCTAACTCCTAGGGAAGCCAAGGGGGGTAGACCCTAGTTACTAGATGAGATTTACGATTAAATATTCTAGGAGTTGGTTTTAATAAGTTAAAAGGTCAGGGGGAATCTAGCTTATAATGTTAAGCAACAAGTGCAAGATGCAATTATGTAAGTATGAAAGTTAGACCTTTTCCTAGGGAAACTAAGACTAGTGCCTAAGATTGAGCAAGGGGTCAACTATGTTAAGGGGATGCTCGTTACAAGATAATTACAAGTTACAAAGATTACAAAATTATAACAAGATAGATACAGATAGATACAAAAGAATATAAGAGATATACAAGCTAAACTAGATACAAGATATACAATATACTAACGTGTGCTTGAATGTGCAGGGAAAGAAGACGTTCAAAGACGAGAGATAATCAACACATCAAGCCAAGCATGCTCGCAACAGATAGAATTCCGTTGGACTGCTTATCAATGGCAAAAGACGTAAAGCACTCAAGACCCAATCAAGAGAATGCTTCCAGGTGGATGCACACTTCTTGAAGGATCACACCACAAATTAGGAATACAAGATGGATGAACTGCTTGAAAATGTAAAGTACTCCGGATGAAAAGATGTAACCACTTAAGCAATTATTCTACAACATATAAAAGATAACTTGCATGATATAGAAAGATAATGAGATCAATGCTTGCAAGTGTAGAATTAAATTGTAGATGTTTTAGACCTAGGATTAAACTATGTGGTTAATTGTGATTTATTTTAGCCCTATCTAGGTGTCAACCCAAAAACTCTCCTCCCCCAGTTACCAAGTAACTGTTGGATGCTCAAGAAGTGAGGCAACGAGGCCTACCCTAGCTTCACAGGTCAGCCCTAAGATCAGAGTACTCTCGGAAAAGATGCCGCGCGCCGTGAGACCGTCCCCGGCCTAGCAGCTTTCGTTGCCTTCCTCCGACCTCGTTTTAAATGGCGAAGATGGTGAGTTATGGTGTCCTATTAAGTCTAATTAATTTATTTTAGACCTATGAGCTAAGTATTGCAATGTGTGTTTGAGTGCTTGTAGCTTGCTCAAAAATGCCTAAGTAATGAAAATGAGTGTGAACTCTTAAACCATGAAATTGCAAGTTCTTAAGTGGTTGAGTTATTGCATGTAATTTTTAAGAACTGACAAAGCTGAATGTGAAGGCTGAAGCCTTTGAAACACAAGATTGCAAGTTGAAAGCTTTAATGTGATTATTGCATGTGAAATATAAAGCAAAGTAAACAACTTGCAAAAAGTAAAATGATTGATTAAGCCCTTAAGATAATGATATTTGCATGCATGTACATAAGATAGAAGACTTAAGAAACAATTGCTTGCATGTAAAGTAGATGACAGAATCGAAAAGATTAATTAACCAATTAATGCATGCATGTGTGTTGGGTGAAGATTTAAGAAATTAAAGACTTTGCATGCAACCGAAAATGAAATTTTAACTAAGCCCCCACAGGCTCTAAGCTAGCATATGTTATGTTGGATCTACTCTAGATAATTTTCCTTTAAGCATGCATGTAGATATCAACGATTAAACTAGCTAACATATGAACTGAAAGACAGAAAATAAATCTAACTAACTTGTAGAAATAAGATTGAAAGGGAAAGAAAGCAAGCCTCTTGGGTACAACTCCTTTGGGCTTGCGTACAATGTTTAGAACAAAGGAGAAAGAAGAGAAACCGTTACCACTCTTGGAAGGAGGACTGGAAAGGTGTGTTGTACTTGAATTTGGACAGCATGCCCTCTTGTCCTGGTAAGAATCTGCAAAAATCAGCAAGCTATTGCTTGCTGGTTTGTGCTGCAACACACTCAAACAATGTTATGAAATTTCTGTTCTTCAACAGAAACTTCGTACATACAAAAGCTAGAAAATTGTAAGGATTTAATTGACCTATCTAAGCAAGTTAGCTACTAAAATCTGAAATGAAAGAATGAGGAAGAAGGACAGGAAATGCTTGTGAAGTTTAAGTGGAGATGAGGGTAAATTTGTCTTTGAACTTATCTCAACAACCCCTTAGAGATGATCTGCAAAACTTAAACCAAAAGTGAGATGGAACAACATATAATATCTTGCATGCATAGATAATACAACATAGTTTATATTATAAGCATGCACAAAATATATAGATGGACAACTACACTATTGCCTCACCTAGCCTAGTAAACTAATTTACTCAAGCAACTATTGATCAAAACACATAAAGATTTAAAAATGATATCACCTCACAATAAGTGGCAAATCCAGACTAATCTTGAACGCCATAGTTTCCTCCAAAGCTGTTTCTTGTATTATTAAATGGGAAGAGAGGAAGGGCGTATAAGTGAAAGAGGGACCCAGGCTCTAAATTGAAATGAATTTCCAACTTTATGTGGGAAGGGTACGTATTCCTCATATGGGTTACGTAGGTTTTAAGTGGGAAAAATTAAAAAAGTGAGTAATAATTAAAAGTGGGTTTAAGGGGTAGGAATAGGTAGGGATAGGTTAGGTGGGATCCTTCTCATTAATTATCACTTTACTTCACCTTTTTTGACTAATTATTACAAAATTTACATTTTCCCATGTCTTGGGTTTAGCAATTAAAATTGTTGTTTTCTGAAAAAACTCCTAAGTGGACAAAAACCCTAACAAAACTTGTCCGAATGAGTTGAAACTTGTTCCACAGGTGTAGGGGGTCTCATTATTTTTCTTTTGAGTACAAATACCCCTATCAAAAATCTCGGGATCTAAGTTTTACATTAATTATCCAGAATTAATTAATTAATTCCCAACTTTAAAAAACTTAGCTAGACTTGACGGAATTCCGCAAAATTTTGCGTGTTGTCTTACATGGTCATTTACAACATTCCTAAACACTAACTACCTAAGAATGACTTCCTTAGAACGCCTTTCACCACTTTGGAGGATTTATTGCTAGTGGGAGTGAAAAACTCAAGGGAGATTAACCCAGCTGGTTAGGCCACATTAACCTCCCGAGGATAAAAAACACTCGGTGAAAGGAACTCTCCTAATAAAGAAATCCTAAGGCACCTGACCTAACTATGACCCATGCAGACCTATTACAATATTAACCCACGCAGGGGTGCGGTAATTTCGCTTACAAAACTGTGTGCTGGAGCAAAAAAATGCCCTGTAGAACCAAAAAGTCTTCGACATGTTTGCCACTGTTGATGCATATCTTCATGGTACATGGAGTTGACCCCCTAGTTAAATAGGCGGTCAACAGGACCTTTTTGTTATCATTTGATAAGTCATACATGATTATGATAGATTTTTTATGGATGGAATGAACTGAAACAAGGAAAGTGGAAGGTGTCTTAGCATGGTTAGAATGTGGAAAACACTACCTTGGCTAGTTATCCAGTAGTACATATTGACCTGAGAATGGACAACACTTCTAAAGGAAAAATATGGTCCCCAAGGTACAACGAGGTAAATAATAAAACTATGCATGTTATGAAGTGCCATCGTATTTCATTTTAGTGTTTACCACTTTCATGACTAACCAAGAATTTATAGCATCACATCGAAATGAACTACCAATATATGGAATATCTAGAATCTAGATAGATCATAGTGCAACCATAATGTACCATCCATAGTGCATCTGTCATTTGAGGAGTGAGGGAGGAGGATCAATATACCATGGCTGAGGTGGCTGAGTGGTGAAGGATGAATCATCATGCAACTGGGGAAGAATAAGGAGAGAATCTGCATCTGAATGACATGATCAACTGATCTCATGCGAGCTGGAACATGCCCCCAGCTGATTGGGTCGCTTTGGGACTGTTACCCCTGAAGCGGCAGCAAGGCCTTGCTGCATAGGCTTCAGCCTGATTATTGTTTGATATCCAGAGACCCCAAGCAAATGAAACTTCTATTGTTCCTCCGGGGCTCAAGATAACCCCTCCCGCACTTGCAACCCAAGGGAGTTTGAAATTCATTTTATTGCTTGTTGGGTAAAATGAAGAAACAAGAGCAATTTCTTCTAGTTTCCTTTCCTTGAGCATGTCTAAGAAACAAATGCAAACAGCTGTAGCTTGCTGTATACATGGGAGTTTGAAATTCATTTTATTGCTTATTGGGTAAATTGTTAAATTAAGAAACAAGAGCAATTTCTTCTAGCTTCCTTTCCTTGACCATGTTTAAGAAACAAATTCAAACACCTGTTCTTAAAGTTCGATTCCACTAAAATAAATCCTCTTATTATTCATTAGAACTGTATATTTAATATATCAGATACAAGACAAAGAAAACATGGATCAACCCTTCAGTAGTATGCAGGGCTAGCTGGTCATTGCTGTCACAATCAATATGGTTGGATGCTCATTGCTATCATTATCTACAGTTCACATTCATACTAGGTGTCTGCTAACTGGCTTCTAGCCATGGCAAACATCAGATACCTAGCTGCTCAGGCTCTTTTTGCTTTAACAACACAAACACATATACACACATAAAACAAATATAAAGGCAATTGTAGTTCAAATTTGTTATCTTCTTTAGCATTAATGCAAAACTTCAAACATCTGTAATTTCTGTCATTTTATAATTGAAAGATGATATCATGGTTCTAGTGAAGTTGTCATTACATTCCAAGAACCTCACTTATATTTTTGGATATGCTGTTAATATGTGCCTCAATTATTTGTTTTGTTCGAAGGAATATAGAAAACCATATTACTGATTTTGTTCAAGTTTGTAGGTGAGAAATGTTCTTTCGGGGATTGTTGTTTCTTCTAGAATCTAAGTCTTCTCTGTTTCTGTGCATCAGGGACTTTGAGAAGCTAGAGAATCGTTTCTTATCCCCTTTGGTAGAGACGCTGGCTCCTATAGCAAGTTTAGCTGTGGAGAGCCAGGTTATTAATTTCTTTTTTGAAACTTTACCTGATGTTATGTAAGAATGTCTCTCAAGACTTCTTTCAAACATTGTTGATGTTATGCAAAATAATTTTTACACCAGCTAAAGTCTCTTAACAATGTGACACTGTATTAATAATCTTGTATGTCTTTTTCCATGCAGGTTCTGTATCACACTCCAAAGGCAGCCCATTCTCACTGGGATCAAAAGTTTGGAAGCTACGTGTTTCATGTCAAGGACCTTCCTTTCTTTGTATGCTCTCATGAACAAGTGCAATTTCCATTCTATTCTTCAATATTGCATTTTAAATGCTGCTTTTATTTTCTTGCCCTTATAACTTCTGTTCAAGATAAAGAGTTTTACATCTAATTTTTTAATGTTTGTCATTCAATCCATTCATAAATAAGGGATTTATTTTCTGATATCAGGATAAAGGCACCTAGTTCCAATGTGGATATAGTTAGGTTTAACTGCCCTTATATTTCATGTTGTCTAGTCCTAGAACATTATGACTGATTTAGGAGCTAGGATTGGAGGTCATAGTGAGGGTCATGACTCATTATTTCTATACATAAATATAGAAAATTGAAATTGATATTGAAATTTGTATTAATGTCCACTAAAGTCCAAGTGTTGGATTTTCACATATAACACAACTATAAGTAACCCATAACCTAAGTCACAAGGTTTGCCGAATTCCAATCTTGAGGTTCGAAATTCGACAAACATTAATTTCTTTTTCAAATTCGGCCAGGTTCGTCGCCCTATTCCGAGCCCTCACCGTTGCTCTGTATCGCATTTGCAGCTGTGACCAGTCCACTACTAGTCAGCATGGTAAAACATTCTGGTCGGGCCTCCATCTAAATCCTCACTGCTCGAGACTCAACTTAAATCTCTGTCCCTCGCTTTTCAGCCCTCCAGGCTCCACCTAAACCCTCACTGCTCGAGCATTCGCTACTGGGTCTGGAGTTTGAATTAAAATCCTGCTCGAGCCTTGACCTTGGCCCTCCGCCTCACAGTTTAGGTTGCTGCCTGACAAACAGTCCGCCATTCAATTTCAAAATTTTGTGTTTTGCTTCATTTTAAAAGTTTATATATATAATCTATATATTTTATTTTATCTTATACTTAAGTTTTTTTATATATGTATATTGAAAAATGTATATAACTGAACCTAAAGCCGAACCTCATTGGAAAATTCGAACCTGAATCGAACCTAATTCTTTTCGAACCTGAACTCGAACCCGAACCGTGTGACATAGCCCATAACTTAGCATATCATAAACATAGACGAAATCTCTTACAAAAGAGAGAACACCATAGACACCATAACCAAGCCATCAACACAAGAGACAAGATATGTCATGGATACCCTTGATACCCTAATATTCAATACGAAAATAAATCAGATCATCATTGCAATCTAGGATGAAACATACAATATCCTTTCACAATATGATTCAATACAAATGAGATTAGAGTCTCCTCAATATATAGGTTTGGGTTTTTCATCGAAAACCCTAAGTGTGGGTCCACAACCTACAAGATGTCCACATGAGTGGGCCAAGACACCTAGTTGGGTTACATAAGCCCCAATTGGTCAGCTTCTTCGACCGGTTAGCCTAGTCGACAACTAAGTCCATTGGCCCAGTCAATGACTACAAGTTGGATTTACATATATCCCAAGATTTCAACGTCCACCTTGAAACAAAACTTGGAGGTCAACAATAAAATTACATCAATATCCCCCCTTAATTTTATTTGAGTAGGGACCAATACAAAATGATCAATGCTGTCAGTGAATAGACCAATCAAGAAAAGGTATAGAAACGCTCTATGGAGAGGCTACATCATTGGCACCTCAATGATGTTAACAAATTATCTCCATGCTATCAAACAAGCTCCAGTCGATCATTTGAGTGATCAATACTTTAGTGGACCAATCGACCATGTAATGATCAATGGGCACACTCAACAATATCATGTTGGATTTACACACATCCCAACATTCCAGCAAGCTCATGGAGATCAATACGTATTCGAGTCACAAATATCTTCTCAATAGTTTTTTTGGTGGCACCCTTAGTTGGCACCCTATCGGTACTTAGTCATTTATCTATCGACAAATATCACAAAAGCATGAAGTTGGGTTTACACAACCCAACATTTTAACATCATTTCCCTTAAAACTCAACTTGAGGGATCAAAAAACATGGCACAGCCACCACATGCAAACCATGCTAACAATGCCAACAAACACTGCTACTACAATCAATCAAGAAGAATAACGAGGACCGTACAATTGTACAATTGATACCATACATTTAGATGAAGTCCTCAAACAACTATTCAAATGTTGCCATGACCAATCATCAATCCAACCACAATTAACCTTGGTGGTCAACATTGTTTCAAAATTCTGCCTCTTATGCCTCATAATTGCCACCATAATGTTGATACTTGGACAAGGAACTAGGATTCCTCTTGTCAAGATCATTAGGATGTCAATATGGCAAAGAATTTTGTTCTCGCTGAACATAAGGTGTAGGATGTGATTCTTGCCGAACAAAAGGTGCAGGATTTTGTCTTTGTAAATCAATAGAAGAGTGACCTGAAGTAACAGATTCCAACTCTATCATACCATAAACAATGAAATCAGTAGTTGGTGCAAGATGTGCTTCCCACAATTTAGTAGAATGACTCCATCTAGCAATGAAATTGTATCATATCCAAGTCTTGCTCTAAACGGTCTCATCTTAGGGTTAATTGGAGCAACAATACCCTACCCATTCTTTCCATGTCCAACACTTGTATAACACAGTAATTGGGACTCAATACTTCTAGTATGTTTCTCAAACTTGGGAGTGTTAACCCCCAACTGTACTTGCACAACTGGAGGGTTAAGATCCAGTGAGATTCCATCAAGCTGGTTCCATTTCAGATGCATCCAGACATTCAAAGTGATTAGAGCCCATACCAGAGTCAGTTTCACCAGATTTTGGGAAACTGCTATTTTTAGCAGTTTGCTTTCACTAGCTAGAGGTCTCGGGCCAGCATGTCAGATATTTTCACATATTATTGGTCCTTGTGAGCTGATGATGATGATGAGCCTTTTTCGGTTGATATGCAAGCAATTTCATGACACCTGCTATTTTTAGCAGTGTGCTTTTCAGGGCTCACATATCGTTTCTGAGCACATATTTGGATTCCTTTTAAAAAAATGAGTCCAATGAGATTGCTTTTGCCCGCATGTGAGATGATTAGTCTTGCCCGCTTTTTGCTTTTCAGAGGATAGACTAATGCTACCTCCCTTCATGATCAATCTTTCCTGCTTTTTGCTTTTCAGAGGATAGACTAATGCTACCTCCCTTCATGTTCAATCTTTCCTGCTTTTTGCTTTTTGTTTTTTGGGAGGAATGTTTCTTTTTGGGCATGTATATAATTAACAGTTTCTATGTATGGTTGGTACAGGTTGAATCATGAATGTCATGTTTCTTGTTAATATTTTTGGTGTAACTACGGAAGATATTCTTGTATATTTGTTTTAGTCAAACCTGTAAAAGGTTATTATATTTATATTGTACAAGTCCGCTCAACATAAATTATTATATTATTGGTATTTTACTTATAATTGTAAAAAGTCCCATTGTGGCTAGTCGGCCCTGTTTTATGGGTTAGTTAGGTCAAGAGTCATGTCTCTTCAAGAGACACTGTTGTGTATAAATAGAGGATAGGTTCCTCTCATTTGGACACACACTCACACACTTCTCTTGTGCATCTTGGAGCGCATAAGAAGGTCTAGCGCACAAGTCTTGGAGACTGGTTCTTTTGGTGTTTTGGTCTTGGTCTTTCTTGGAGAGCTATAGCGCATCATTGTACTAGTTGAAGGAATCTATATTGAGGATTTTGGTTGTTGGGTTTTCTCCCCCACGAGGGTTTCCCAGGATAATCTTTGTGTTCTATTGTATTTGTGATTGTCTATCTTTCAGTGATCCTACTACAATTGCTATTGGATTAAGTAATTGTAAATGTGTAACTAGAAAATATAAAATTCCAACATTTCTGAGCCTGTAGTTGTGGGGTGGTTTTGTTGAGATTATGTACCTTGGGAGGTGTTCCCCATGTGTTTGTGATCTCCTAAACACATGTCGGAAGTACTATGTACTTTGTGCTTTGTACTTGATGTCTAATTTCACTTTGACTTAGGAGATTTAAGTCAAATGTGAAATTTGGCCATTTATGCCTAAAATGACTATTAATTTACTTTGTGGGTGAATCAGGAGGCATAAAGTGAACTTAGGGAACTTAACCCAAAGTGGGTTTTTGAGTGAGATTCTTTTGGAGAGATCTCAACCTTTGATTAGATGGGAGATGGGATGATCTCAGCCACTGATATTTTAGGTTTCCTTATGGAGGTTCAAGAGGGGCGCAAAGGGCAAGGAGGAGCTCATTCCTTCATTTGCTCACTTGGAGAGTTTCAAAGAGAGCATAGAGATGAGGTTTGTTGCATTGGATGAGGCTAGCTTGGTCGCTCACTTCTATGGAGATAGCCAACAGGCTTAGGGCCTTGTTTATTTACTGAGGAGCTTCCATTGTTGAGGAGGGCGCACTTGGTGAGGAGGGCGCATCAGCAGTGGGGAGGTCTTAGAGAGCTCAGATTGCAGTGAGGTCTGTTTTAGAGGGAGGCTACACTTCAGTATCGGAGTACTGTGGAGGGGTTTCCTGTTCAGAGCTTCCAGTTGGCATCTAGTTCCATTTCAGTGGTCTTGGCAGCATTTCTGGGGGGCGCACCATCCTAGGGCGCTCTTGCTACATTTGCATTTGTATTTCAGCTTGGATCAAGCTGCTATTGTATCAGGTTCATCTATATTTTGTACTTGCTGTATTCCACCATCTATTCTCCTCATGTATAGACATATATTCCAAACTGGTTTTCACCGGGGGGGTTTTATCCAGGGTCATGTTGACCAAAAATACATGTGTTCAATTTCATGTGTATTAGAGTGTAGAACTACTTTATTTTCAACTTTAAAGATCTCTAGGTGTGTTACATTTATTTTAGTATGCATGTGCTAACCCTTGGTGACAAAAACTACATGCTAGAGCACCTAAAATTGTGAATGTAACCTTAACAAATCAGCAAGAAGTTCCTGAACTGTTGGCTGTCCTAAAACAGCAGCAAAACCTTCATTGACAGTTGAAACTTAGAGCCAACTTGAGGTCAAAGACAGACCTAGTTGGCAGCTTGATAAGACCTGGAAAATCTTCAGGTTCAAGGTTCCAGTGGCAGTCGGTGAAGAGTGATGAGTTAAGAGTAGTACCAAGCATGTGAATTACTCACACAGTGACATGTGGCACTGGTTGGAGGATATCTGTATCGATGAGATTCCACATGTCCTAAGTTTGAGATCATAATTCATTGCTGGTTGACTTTTCAAAATTCTAACTCGACCCACTTTACACATTGCCAAGTTGACCACAGCTCACCTTGTATCCACATTGGTATCTTTGCCAAGCTTGTCAAGCAAAGGGGTCCTATTTCGAGTTGTTGCTAAATTTGGTCAAGCAGAAAAGGTTAGTTCGAGTTGCCTTGATGGGAGTTGGCAGTCTTGTTAAATCTTTCAAGTATTATATCCCAATAAAGCACATCTGAAATGCCCTTTAAAATATGACTGCTTTTACTAAACTTGTATAGCAAGAAAAGCATGGAAATCTTGCTGTTACCAAAATAGCTGGGCAAGAAAGGCTAAGTCGACCTCATTCTTTGAAGATATGGGAAATACCTTTGGAAACAATTGCCAACTGCGTCTAGTGAAAAGCTGCCAGATGAAAGTCTGACATTTAAAACTGGTCATGCTAATTCTGTTTGCTCTCAAACGTAAGTCATCCTACTTAGGTTAGTAAGTTTTGTTGACCTTCAAAGCTTCATTTCTCTAAGGAAAAGTTTGCTGGAAAAGGGGGAAAGCAGTTATTAATCAGATCAGTGCTGACAGGAAGGTTGTACAAGTGATTACATGTGCAAACAGTTAATTGCTACGTTTGTGGTGGTTAAAGCAGCAATTGCATGCGTGCACAGCAGTTCGACTTCCAAGAAAAGCAGTCCACAAGTGTGGCTGTAATCTTAGTGTTTTTTTGTGTTTTGTTAGAGATAAAAATCAGGTTTCCAGCCAGAAAATAGAAGAAAAGGATAGCCGGCGAGTTAAAGGAAAGACAATCAATATATTAGAGAATAAGAAACAGCAAAAAGGGGAATTCTTGCTGCTAAAATCGTCAAACAGGAGTTAGAAGTTTACTTAAATATTGCAATAGCTTGACCTAATTCGACTGCCATACCCCATCTTTGCATGCAAAGTAGTTAAGTCCTAATTCGATATGCCATTGACAATATTAGCATGAGAAACAGATTTAGAAGTTCTAGCATCAAATGGAAATTTGCTGAATGGTTACTATGGGCAGAGCTAATTTAGAATGAATAATTTTACCCAAGCCTGCATGAAGTTGCAAGTTTTTAGACTGAGGAATGACTCGTTTCCAGCAGTTGAAGGTATAACAATGTATTGAGTCTTGACTGTTCTGTTATATGCTGAAGAGATGTATTCCTGGCAACTTATCAGTTATATTTGGAAAAAAGAGAACGGCAGCTGCAGGATTACTTGGAGTTGGTGGAAAAATTTCTCTGCTTTTGGGGTTATCAGGAATGATAGTGAGACAGTGGGTAAGATGTTTCTAAAATCAATTTTGGGGTGATTTATTCATACCAAGAAAAGCTAAACAACAGCTTTATCACAAAAGATTACCCAAACAGCAAACTAATCCAGTTGGCAAACATGCAAGGGATTGACAATTTTGGCAGGTTTTCTTTCTTTCTCCACAGGCAATTAAGGTGGATTACTCTTCATCCATCAGTTTCTATATAAGGAGGGTTGACTGAATGTGTTGGGGTTGGACAATTTTACTACCATTGCAGTTTGTAGCAGCGGACATCTCTTATCAGTCTTCCTTTTCCAAACCTCACACCGCTCCCATCACTGTGCAAGGAGACCAATGGCAGCCTATCACTTGTCACCCTATATGATGCAATCAATCTCTTGGGTAACTTGTGATTTGATCTGATTATGCTTTGTTCTAGCTCTTTGAATCTGTTGGGTGTTCATTGGTTAAAGGATATTGCAGTGTTGTGGTTAGTTAATGTGCTTTTGTTTTGATTTAACATCACCTAAAGTGCATTTCTGATTCAGTTTTCTTCACTGATCTATTGTTATAAATGTCTTCGGGGATCTGATCCCAACCATCTCAATATTTATTTAAAACCTACCTTCGTTCTTGACTGTTCACGGACAGCCCGAGAGGGAATTCTTTGTGTGCTGATCGTCTTGGACTTTGTGCAGATTTGTCGATTAGATGGCAGCATATGCCTTTTTGGGACACCCCCCTGAGACTGGATAGGCACAAGTCTGAATGGAGTGGCTTTCCAACCGTGACAAGGGTTGGTTTGGCTACAATTATTAGGCAAATCTGCACATGCAGATTGGTGTGATAACAGGGAGGCAGCAGTGCATTAGTAGTCGACTATGCAAGAGAAGAAGTGCTGAAATTTAGGAAGGTACATCATGATTGTCCTTCTGATCAATACTACTGGAAATATGATTAGAAACATTATTGGAAGAAGTAAGCTCAACATCCTCCTCCAAAGAATTAATTTGTCTTCTTTCTCTACAAATTCATTCATGAGGTTTTGAAAAATACACTCCAAAGTTCCTTCCATCACATCAATCCATCTAGTCTAGTGAACAACTTCCTCATCATACTTTTGCAAAGTAATGAAATAAAGGTTTGCAATTTACTTACATCATGTACAAGGCCCTAACTGAATCTTGCAATCCTGGATATCTTGTCCTTTCATCATAATCATTCTTTCAATCCTGATACTCATCAAATAGATGAAGATTATCATCTTGGAGTGGAGGAACCTCCTCACGAAACTCAGAAATTGAGACCTGCAAGGAACCAGTCTCATCCTGCAATCGGGTCTTGGTTTCCTCAAGCTGTCATCCCACTCCTTAAGACCTGCATTTTCATTTCGCAAAAGAGAAAAAATATCTTGCTGAGAGATATTAGTATCTTGCAAGAAGACAACTTCATGATGAAGTTGAGCAAGGGTTTCTTGTAACAGAATAAGATGATTTCTTCTTTCTTTCTCCTCATGGCATTTCTGGATCATAAATTTTCCCACTTTTGATCCATGATGGAAATATCTTCAAGTTTCAGTGCTCATTCGATTCTTCAATGGGGTTGGCCAACTGTTGGTCGAACCACTTTCCTTAGTCTATTTTCGACTTGGTCGAAAACACTCACCAATGCATAGTTGGTTCAAAATCCAACTTCCTCAAATATCAATTTGCCTCAAAATATTTAAACCAACAAAAGGTTAATTCACCCAAGAAGATTTGAACCCTGGGCTATTTTGCTACAACAATAGAGCTTTCCTGGTTACTCTATAGAATTTTATTGAGCAATATACTTTGACTCTATAGGGTCCTTTGAATGTTGGTCGGGACTACTTGGGCACATGATCCACACTTCATTGTTGGACACCTAGCAAAACTTCTCCCATCTACGAATATGCACATGATCAATGCAATAGTGATACTTCTCCCCATATCATCACTCACTTGGGATCAACCTTTGCTTAAGAATTGTGCCCTTGAAATCTTCAAAGCAATTTATCCATGGACTTGAGCCAATTGTGAGTAGAAGAGGTGAATCTGCAAGGAAAATCATGAGAGGGCACGAGAGAATACACTGTAAATGAATCCCTCTTTAGTCATTCTATCTCTTGAGAATGGTGTAAACTTCACATGGCCATGACTATCTCATATTGTGTCATTAATGCATTTTGCTAGGCATTAATTTTAGCTAAGGCCTTCATTTATTGTAATACTAGGTTATGGTTAAGGCCAACCTACTCAACTTTGATATGTAGTTTCAATAACCCTCTTAGGGAGTGACCCCTACTTATGTGGGACCATAACCCGTCTTCGGAGGATGCCCTACTTGAGTTGTATATAATACACAACTCAAACCTCATTTGTAATATCATCTTGTGTGATCATCATTCTTTAGCCTATGAGCATCATTCTTTTATACAAGTGACTAATCCTATCCCTAGATTTTCACCCTTGAAAATCTTGAGGGTTAAGAGCCATCATGCACTATTTTGGCTGGCATTCTAACATTCACCCAGAGTTTAGCGCTTATGGTTAGCAGAGGTTGGTTCCCATCAAAGATGGGTATATGATCGGTATAGGGTTGTTTTGTTCAAAGTTAGAGTTAGCTTGTGTTCCTTTGCATTTTGAGAGAGATGTCTACATACAACAGGTGTTGCTACTTTATAGGAGCCATGGTTTGAGTGGGTCTCTTGGCAGTTTGGAGAAGTTTTGAGCATACAACGATGGTCCTTGCATGATTCTAGGCTCGATAACACTTTTTCGGGTGACATGCAAGAACTTTCTATTTTTAGCAGTTCGAGCTCCAGGCCCCAGATTCAGATTCTGAGCACACAGTATGGATCCTTGAGACATTCCGAGTCCTTTGGTCCTTTTCTGGGATGAGGATTAGAGTGACACATATTCAAAGGTTTTGAGGATTAGAGTGACACATACCGTGATACCCAGACTCATTACTTCATGGAGCAAGATCCATTTCTGCTGCAGGACCAGGCCGATGCGATGGATGCTGTTGCTGCTGACAAAGTGGAGGCGCTGAAGAATGAAAGGATGGGCCCTCCAGGGCCATGCTCAAGTTGATCTGGCTCTCGGTACTCCATGTCTAGGACCTGTGGGCCTCGAGACATAATCTCCTTAGTTATCCCTAGGCTAGGGGATAACAGGACCGTTTAAATCCTTTTCTGCTAGAAGTATCTCATATGGAGCGCCTAGCTTTATTCTAAGGAAGGCTGTTATCAAGTGTTTCTGCACTGTTTCAGTCTAGCTCAATCCGTTTCTAGTTATGCTTGGCCCCATATGTCACATCCATACAGTAGCACCGGTGTTATGAGTGTTTGGAAGAGGGAGCTTAACATACCTCAATCCCAAACTCTGCTGTCCTGTATCTCAGAGCACGTGTGCACGCCTGAGAGAGAGAGAGAGAGAGAGAGAGAGAGAGAGAGAGAGAGAGCTTCTGCAAATCCACATGATTCTGAACCTGTGAAATAAAAATATGAATACATGAAACCTGAATCTACATCTATACAAAATACCATGACCTCACAGCTGAACCCTGACAACTTTGATAAGATATAACAAGCAAAAATAGAAGCTTGGAATACCATGGAGCAATTAAGTACACACTGTCAGAAGAAGGCATGTTATTTCGATTCTTGTATTTAAGTTTGCCATGTTTTTCAATATTATTTCTTCCCTTAGCATTATCTGCTCACTAATGTTCCAATAGAAAAATGTGATATTCTCTGTCACCAAAAGTTTTTTCTAATTGGAAATTACAACTCATGCCTTTTGCTAGAGTGATACGATAACTGGTTTTAGAGGCTGCTTGGATTGCTTTCAGTTGCTTCCTTTTGTAGATTTTTGCAATTAGATGTTGCTCGTCTTTGACCATAGAAGTGGTTTCTCTTACCATTGAAATGCAATAATTCTTGTCTTTAAACAAATCTTTGTTGATTTGAATGTTGCAGGTTAACTCCAATGAATGGCACTTGGATACGTCAGTTGCTTCTGCTGGACGTTCTAAGATATTGCAATTTGCAATGTATTTTTCTTTTTCTTTTTCTTTTTTCTTATCTTGATTCTTTTCCTGTTAAGCTTTTAAATGTGTTTCAAATGTCAAAATATTTTGTGGTAAACATAAAATTGTTTTGTTATTTTAAAATTCCGAAGCAATCATAAGCTCAACCAATGTTCTTTATTGTGCTAAATGTTTCTGATTTTCTGCTGTTGTTTTTTTAGGCTAACCAGTATGATAATACTGGAAAATAAAGCTACGGAGAATTGCATGGTACTACCAATTCTTTTGTCAGAAGACAACCGATTATCATGACATGGAATATGCGTTTGATTTGCAAGAGTGCTTATATTTCATATCATCTAGCCATAAATTGGATAATTATATGGTTGAATTTCGATTGAAAAAAGCTGCGTCAGCTACCTATGTGATTGCAAACCTTGGAACTAGATAATTAGATGAACATCCTGTACATAAGACAAAGATATATACCATAAACTTGTTCTAAAATGATATGACCATTGACGACATTGAAGATGCACAAATATCTTCAAGCAATTCCTGACAAATAATTAAACCACAGTTTCCCACACAAAATGCTGCTTTTGTACAGCAATTCCAGCCAAATAGATTCAATAGCAAGTTTAGAGAATGCAGCTCTAATGAATCTGAAGAAAAATTAGAATGCAAAAAATTCAAAGTATTTAATGACTTGAATCTGTATTGGATCATCCAAAATCATAAATGAGAAAGGTAACTCCCTTTTTGAGCCAGGCCATGTGCAAAAGCCCTTATGATTACAACCTACTCCAGGATATACTTGGGTCTAGAAGTGTTTGGATTGATTGTTTGACAGCTGAGTCATGGAATCAGATAAATCAGGTTTCTCATTCTCAGTCCTGTGTTTGTATCTTGTCACCTGTGGTCATGTTAACAATTTTCTCTCTCTGCATGATTCATTATATAGTGGTCTTGAGAAAGTTGATGCCCGAGTTCAGAAGAAATTGGTTGATATGATGGATGAAGTTTATTATTTCTTATTAATTGTTAGGCCATGATGTTCCTAAACTGGCTAGTTTTATTATTCCGTGTGATTTCTCCAACTTTTCTTCTATTATGGCAAGTGGCAACTTATCTGAACACAGTTTAATATCCAGAAATTTTACTAGAACTAAGACAAACTGTGAAAATCTACAGACTCAAACTTACCTGATAATCATGCAGCTATATACCATCAGGTATGGAGTGCCCTCTACGGTTGAAACTTCCTAATGGGCAACTTTCTCCAACTAATGGATTTACATCTCCTGTGAGTAATGATTTGGGTTTTTCCAAGTTAATAAAATATAGATGCTTTCTTACCAAAATTATTCACCTAATTTTAAGTTCTTGAAATTGTGTCATTAATCTTGCTTTTGTTGTCTGTTGCATTTTAAAGGGATGGGGTGGCATCATTGTCCTGAACCCTTCAAGTTGTCTAAGCAGTATTGGGATTAGCAAACCGAAAAGGCATACATTTTCAGAAGAGGTCAGAATCCTGTTCTATTATAAAGAATGGGACCTAATAAAATTTGTGTCTTCCAATTTGTCATATCTGTATATTCTGGACTCACTCTTCACATGCAGGACTGCAGATTCTTTGGCTTTTAAATGATCTATACCATTGTATGAATGTAGAATGAATTGAATAGAAGAGTCGAATTGTTTTTTTCAGATAGCTAAGTGAAGTAACAATGTTGCTTTCATGGTTTTAAGTTTTCTACTAAAGCATAATAAACATTGATCAGGAATTTGAACCAGTAATGCAAGTTGTTGTGGGACAAATACGTACACTTCTGGGCCTTCCACCAACTGCCCCACATGATACCAACATGCATATATCAACTGTTTTAGCCAGCGAGACAGGTTTCTCAAAATGGTGAGTTTCTTTGCTCTCAGATGCATGATATATTTAGCTTGGTTTCTGATTTTCAATCTTGCTTGGAACTAAGGATTGTGGCAAAGTGTCTCACAATTTGTTTCTGCTTAATGTTTTTCTCACAAACTCAAATATTGTGAGCTTGTAAGCCAACTTGGAGACCTGAATATATGGCTAACAATGAGATGTCACTCGATGATTTTCCTGAAGCAGCAAAAATAATCTTCAGGCTAATGGGTTGATGGGGGCCATGGAGGAAGTATTGAAGGGGATGGCAAAAGGTGCCTTTTAGTTGGCAGAAAATCCTAAATCGCAGAAAATGATGAGAGAAGATGGGCCCTAGCCCCAGGTTGATCCCCCTGACTGACACAGAGAAGTACGTACTTATACCCAAAAGAGGTATATAGGATGGACGGCCAACAAAATCTCAATTAGAGAGGTAGAGTCAGTTGTCATGGAACAGAAAGCAGATGATGTGATCAATAAAAAGGGTGATCAATTGATTTTGGAAATAGAGAAGATAAATTTTGGAGAATTTGATAAAGACCTTCAAGACTTGAATTCAAATCAGACATGGAAAAATTGGAGAAAAAGACTGCCATCTTATACTTTCTTAAAAATGGTGTTAGATAAAGACATTTATCAATAGAATTCTGTGAATTCGGAATCCATAGGATGTTGGATGGAGTCTTCTTGGGGGCTTGGGAAGGGGTAAATTTGTGTGGTTTTTGGATTCGAAGAGGCAGCATAGGGTATCCTGATTCCTCATTGATGGAACTTAGATGATTGCAGGAACTACAAACTATGTGCAACCTTGGGGAGATGATTTATCGGCAATGTTTGTTTTTCAGCACAGGTATCCCTTTTCAGATCAAGTTTTGAAGACTACCAGAAGATTGCTGAGCATGTATTGGCAAAACAGTGAACCTGTTTGGAAGGCATTGGTAGAAGACAAAAGGGAGGGAGAGCCAATGATACTGAACTCTTGGGCATGGGTTGGAACTTGGTGCTGATCCAGCAAGGAACCTTCCCATTAAAATTCAACTTTGTTTACCTGGGCTGATGCATGAACAAAAGCCTTGATCCATCTGGATATACTCAATGCTTGTTTTGCATGCTTTTCTTGAAATCACTTTAGTAAAAGTCGTCCTTTGAAGAAAGAAGGTTATTTAAAAGTAAGCAAGCAAAGAGAGGTGGGGATTAATGAACAAAAGGAACAAGATTTGAATAATGAGAAAGGTGGGGAGAATAGTTGGATCAAGATGGGAAAGAAAGAAAAGCAAGTGGGGTTATCGGGACAATTGCTTGAAGGGGCTTAAGTCAACAAGTAATTGTGGGAAGGGAGACTAACAACCATGCAAAGTGTGGATCCTAGCTCTGGATGAAGATAGTAAGGCCAGAGTTGGTGATGCAAGTGTATCATGGGTGCATACAGGTGGTCAGGGATTGTATGTATGCCGAATAACACCCATCCATAAATCAATAAAACAAAGAAGGTGTAGATCTGCAAAAGATATTGCAAGTTGTGTGCTGACCAACATCCGCCTGTACACTGTGTACCCATTGACACTTGCAGAAGTCACTATAGAAAATGGGCAGAAATGAAGTAAGCATTACTCTATGTGTGCCCTGTTACCAACCAAACCCTCACTTCTTGTGATAAATTCCTAAGGAACAGGCAAGACCTTGGAGGAACTAAGAGGGGCTATCCACTGTCACCATAGTAGCACCCTCTCTCACTTTAGGCCGACTCTCCTCCAATACAATGGGGGTATCCTAAAGATAGGATTGCCAAAGATATACAATGGAAACTGAAGGTGAAATGAAGAGTTAATCTTTAGCAAAATGGAATTTGTAGTGTGTATTTTTCTAAGGTGATGGGTGGAGTCTGGACCAAGACTTGTGTCAATCCATTGGGCAAGTGGAGTCAAGGATCAACTATGAAAGGATGCAACTATGAGCTCCTTTGGAATGAGATTAGGAGAGGATGCAGCTGGGACTAACAATCCACAAACAACACTATCTTTACTGTCCACTATTACAGAAGATTACTTGTGAAAACCCAAATTAATTAGTAGTTCTAAACATGCGTGAGGGTGTATTTACCAATAGAAAATGTGAATGGCAGCCAACTCATGATTTGGAGGAAAGATACATATTAATATCTCCAGCAATAAACACAAAGCTTTTTATAAGGAGATAATCCACAATAAAACCTCTTCCAAACAAGGAACAAAATGTTACCAGGATTATGGCCCTTCACCACAAATTTGATGCCAGTATTTCCAGCTTTAGTCTTTAACAATACAAGTCCAAACACATATGCCACAAGAAGAAAAGTCCTTTACTTTATTGCCTTCAAGATATTCAACTAAGCTCCAAGGGGGAAACTCCCCATATCCAACCATAACTACAAAATGTGAAGGGCTACTCCTTTTATAGAGTCTAGCTCCACTTCCTCTACAATAAAATAATAATTGTGGCTTCTAGATCCACAAATCTCTCCAATTGATAACAATAAAATACTTAGAGACTTCTAGATTCTTACTTTTCTCCAAGGAGAAAGGAAAAATACTAATATCACATAACTA
>ML780914.1:421787-432802 GCA_009831015.1 Picea engelmannii
TAGCTTGGTCCAGACCAAGACACCCAATGCCCCAGACATGGGTACCCTGGACCCAGTCCAGGGGCCCTAGACATTGTCTAGGGTCTTTATCAATTTGTTCCCAGACCACATACCCCAGGAGTGCACTGGGGGCCCTAGATCTCATCTAGGGTCTTAGCCATCTTCCAGGAGAATGGCTCTCGCAGCTGCCTATAAATTTAACAAGAGTGGACAAGTCAACATGCCATAACTATCTCATGCTCAAAATAGAAAAAGGAGCTAGGGTGTTTCCTCCAAATCCCAACTAACTCATCTCCCAAGGTATAACTACGATCCAAAGTGGGCCAAACAGTAAATCCATGTGCAAGGTTTGTTATAATAGGTTCAAGGTCCAAGAATAGGAGGACGAACTCATCAAATCTGCCGTGTGTAGGTAGTTACACCTCAAGGTATGTGGCATCAAACCATTAAACGAGGGAGCGATCCATAAAGGTGACTTCTTTGACCATGTCAAGGAGGTGTCGATATGCTAACCATTTGTTCTCATTAAAGTGTTGGGAAGTGACCCTTATCTATGCCATTTGAATGCTGTCACATATGCTTGGTGCTCCTTCGATCCCGAATGCAACTATTGCTAACATTTTGATGTTTGGCAGTGTTACCGCAAAATCTGTCACCCATGAAAGTGTAAAAGTACCAAGCACCTAGGTGAAGACTTGTGCAGCTAAGAGGTTGGCCACTATCACCTCACCAACTCTCTTTTGCACTTTAGACTATGGAAAATGGAATCTCATCCAAGAGGGGCTTCTCTAAGGTTAAATAAGCTCAATTCGTGTTGTATGAAGTGGGAGCGAGAGAGAGCTTAGCAACAAAGGCAAAAAGGAAAAATGAATTTGAGTTTTGGGATGGTGGCTAAAAGGGAATGACTAGTGCCTAATTTGCTTGGGCTATGGAGTCATGCATGAAATTTTAGAGGGCGGTTCTAATAAAGAATTAGGGGCTATAAGAAACCAAGGTAGTGTGCCTTCTTATAACATCCCCAATTAGGTTGCTAGATCCACAAACTAATGGTGGAGAGGGTTTATGGTAGATCCACTACTCAAGGAAATCAAATGGTGGCCACTACCAAAGGCTATCTACAAAATGTAATGGGAAATGGACCAAATACATAGTGTTTTTGTATTGAAGGTAAGAAACACAAGAGGAGTTGGGAAAATAGGGGAAAAACCTATATCCTTGGTCCTCTCCATTGTAGTAGTGGTGCTTTCATATGGCCCTGGAGTGACTTTGTCATCCATAAACTTGCAAAAACTAACTCCCAATTGTGCGCCTTGAACAACATGCCACACATAACAAAATTTTACATACAATTAACCATAACTTAGACAAAATATGCACACCTTTATTCCAATGCTTGGAGTGTTTCTACTACTACTCACAAGTTCTTCCATTCACAAAAACCCAAATACAAATGGAGAGAGAAAATCCTTATATGGGTTTTAGCTCAACTCTCCTCGACAATAAAATATTATTTTTCTCATGTGGTTCTACAACGAAAATATTATGTTAATCTCTAAGTTGGCGAATTAGCTCAAATAGGCCCATATAAAATATTATATACAATGTTCTAGATGAATGTGATGCCACATGTCATCGTCCTCTATACTCTTATTCATGCAAAGGTGAAATTTGAGTGCCATTTGTCTCCTCCATGTCCAAGGTGCTCTCCAAGAAATATCCTCCTCCAAAATAATAATAAAATACCCAGTGAAAGAGGGAGGGCACATCTCCAAATTAGGTGCATGAATGCCAAGTGTAAAGCTCCATGACGAGGGCGCTCTCCAACAAATAACCACCTCAATAAAATAATAGGAATGTTGAGTCAACGAGGTAGGGTGTGTTACCTCCCAGTTGCACTAGGAAGGACTTACAATGATCCACAAAGTTGAACAAGTCACTTGTTGAAAATCAAAGTTCAGAAGTCCTGTCGGGCATCATTGCCCCTTCATTTCTTCTTCTTCTACTCATGTTCCATACCCCCTGGGGGGAATTGTATAAAATGATCTAGCATGAGGTCTCTTGTATGTAAAGGACTCAACTCCCTAAGACTTGGTTATTAGTGCATACTCTAGAGTGTTTTTTTTCACTTGGTCCATTATACCTTGCTTCGATAACTTATAATGTTCTAAGTTTTTTCACTCATTTCCTCCAAAGCTGGCGTGTGTCCTAATGGCTGTGCCTTAGTGTGTTCTGTCTGAGTCTAGTGTCAAATATATTACCATGCTAGTCATTTTGTCCAGAGTCTTATGGACATGTATTAGGTTCTTCTAGGATTTTTTTAACGTAAAATATCTAGTGTAAAAAGATGTTTTTCCTTGTCATTTCATATAATTATTTAATACGTGGTACTAGGAGGTGTTTATCACCTAGGGGAGTATTATTTTCTAACTCAAAATACCCCCTTTTCGAGCAAAATAATTGACTTTTACTCATAAAAATCAATTATTTTCTCAAAAGGTGAATTAATTCTCTCCCTATTTTTAAGGAAATATGCTGGAAACATGTTTTTGGCTTGTCTTCAGTTCAATCTACCTCACTGGTGGTTAGTGACACTTGAGGCGAGTTAGGAGAGAGTTAGTGGCAAGTTAGGAGAGAGTCAAGTGAGGATGGTGGAGATCCCAAGGAGAGGTGCGCCCTCTCTCTTTAGAGGTGCGCTCTCTCCTCGAGGGCACCAATCCCAAGGAGAGGCGCACCTATCCAAAGAGAGGTGGCGACCTCTCTTTCCCTCAATCTTTGACTTGTGGAGACTTACCTTCAGTTTGCTAGAGTGGTGGCATTCATCCACCCACACACTTGGCCCGCCTCACATTAGGATATGCGCCCCCCTCCTTGGAGAATGCACCCCCTTTCTTATTTAATGAAGCTGCCTGCTCCTCATTTTGTTAATGAGAGTTTGGGTTAGCTTGTGGATTGTATTGCTATTGTGATACTATTTGGAATAAAAAGAAAGACTTTGGAGGTCACGATGGTGTGATGTATATTTTGTGTGGATTGTTGATGTTTAATGCTTAATATATGAGGTAACCATAGGGTATCTATTTGCAATTTATATCTGTTATTTGGCTTCTGAAGGGGTGTTATCACTCGGTAGGATAGGATCTATTAAGCTAAGTAACTTCTTAGATCTTATTGTTTTCTTACACTAGCAATATAAGATTTGCATGTATTTTCGGTTGATTAACATGCTATCTAAGTTTCTTGTGCAGGGATCATCACTCTTAACGAAATGTTTGCAAGTACTTAGCTTTTACAGGTTCCGCATGCTTGGAGAAGTGGTTGGATTAGCCTAGTGCAACCTTCCACAAGCTCTAAGTCTATTGAGAACAGAGTCCCTCAGCACAATATCAAAGTACCCCATAGCCCAAAGATTCCGCATCTCAAGCTTCTCTCTCTCTTTCCTTCAAATTTAATATTTTTTGGTTACTTTTCTTTGCATGCAAGTTTAGATCTAAGTTTTAAATCTAAATCTTAAGTAGATGCTCACTTTGTATGCATGCATAGTTAGATCTATATTGCGCATTCAAATTTTTTTATCATTCAAGTTAGATCTAGCCTAAAAAATTGTCTTTTAGTAAATTTTTCAAAGTTAAATCTTAATACTAAGAGATAGCTTCAATCTAAGAGCTTTAATTTCTATATTTTGGAAATCTTAGTGCCCGCTATTCGCTGTCCAAACAGAGAACAAAAATCAACTAAGGAAGTTGGTTTATTGCTGATTTTCTTAGTCATTTTTACTAATTTTTTTTTTTTAACATAAACGGATATGAGATTAGATTAAAGGTGTGGCAGAGCCACTGGTTCAGATTACAAAATGCCCAATGTTTCTTTGGGACTTTGACTACAAACTGCTTTAACTACAACAGCTGTGAATACAAGCTAGCCTACTAACTGCTAGAATTCTTTATATGCTTACTAAACTGCTTATTTAAGCCATGGCTACTACATTGCCAGACTGCTGGAGAGCTTGATTCAGTGACATTTAACTCAGAAATTACTTTTCTTCATCTTGATTCCAGTTACTATTGAGCTGGGCCATTTTGGCCTCCAGTTGCTCCATTCGTTCATCGAATTCTTGTTGTGGGTTCTTTAATTCTTGATGCAGCTTGTCTAATTCTTCAGCAAATCCAATCTTTGTCAGAGTGATGTCTGATTCAAGCTGTTCAAGCCTGCGACCTGCTTCCACATCCAGATTTTCCAAGAAATCTAACTGATGCTGTAGCATCTGCTGCAAATTTGCTAGGGTCGTGTCCATCTGCTTCAAGCGATCTTCTGTGCTCATCGGCCCTTTGGAGGAAGACGCCATCGCCCTTCTTACTTTACTTCGCGTTCCTGGAGTGGTTCGCCCTTGATTCTTGCCTTCTTCTGGTGCCTGCCCTTCTTTGCTGAGCGATCTGTGAGTCGAATTGTGAGGGACCCGAGCGCCCTTTATTTCTCTTTGAGTCTTAGCTATCATTATTTTTGGGAGTTGGGGGATTCGCGCGAATCCAATGTCTGCATCCAAGCTCGGGCTCTCTATCTTTTGGTACCTGGGTGAGTGTATTTTCCAATAGATCCGAGCGCCCCTGTCCTCATGCCCGATTCGAATTGATCCTTTGTACCTACGCGAATTTGTCTTTGTATGAGCGTTGAAGGATCTCATGAGATTAGGGGATCTCCACTTGATCCAAAGAGCCATTCACTGACAGTGTACCTTCCTTCAATTGCACGCCTTGATTGGCTTCTTGATCTGCATTGCAGTTTTGGTCTCTTAAGACATGATAGAACTGACATGAGTTCAGTTTTCCAGTGATAATTCGAATTTTATCCAAGAGGTTTTGGAGTTTTATAGAAGGAGGATTAGACTTTTTAACCATGGCTTGTATTATTATTCTTGAATCTCCTATTACTATTAAGTCCTGAATATTGTGTTTTATTGCCAATTTCAGGCCCTGCCAGAGAGCCAACGCCTCAGCCCTGTTGTTGGTGTCTATGCCGAGCCCAATTGCATACTTCATAACTATGCCTTGATTTGGGTCTTGAATTATGCCTCCTCCTCCAGAGGGACCTGGATTCCCTTTCGAGGCCCCATCGAACTGAAGAGTATGGGTTTTGAGTGTACATTTCCAAGTCACAAAATCGCTTCCACTTCCCCTGATTTCCCACGGCTCTGTATTGGAGGGTGATTTGTGAGGGCGTTCTAGATCAGGGATATTGAACTGGGAAATCCAGTTTCTCTGTTCTTCATCCAGCTTTTGAAACTCTACCCTGGGACTTAGGTGTGCAGCCAACTCCCCCATGATTGCTTGAATTTTGGTGTACAGTCTTTCCTCATTTACCTGACTGTCCTTAACTTTTATCTAATTTTTATCTAACCTTAACTTTGGAAATTTTTGCATGAGACTAACAACTTTCGCAGGTTGTTTTAAAAGCATTTTGGGCAAGTTTCCTACGAATTTGCTTGCTGTTTTTCCCCATTTCGCGAACACGTAGAAGGAAGCTCTGCCTGTTTTTTTGCAGATCCAAGGCATCCATGACTTCCCAGGGCGCCTTCTCTTCCTTCTAATCACTTTCTTCCATCATTTTGTAAGTTAGCTATGTCCTTGAGTTATAAAAGGTCAACAAACACTTCATTTTAAGATTGTAACTTGAAGGAGCTAAGTGGGATAACCCACTAGCCCTCTCATCCCCCCTACCCCAGGGGGATTGTCATTTTTTCATTTTTGTGTTTTTGTCTAATTTTTTCTAACTAAGCAAGATAAAATCAACTAAAATAAACCAAGATAAACTGCAAAACATTTTCTTTTCTGCTTTTAGATTAGTTAGATTAGTTTTCATTTTCTTAGTTATTCTACTTATTTTTCCCTTTTTGCAAAGTAACGAACCTTCCCTGTCAAGATCCTAGTATGGTCTTTGCCCCGCAAGTCTAACTCGATCTCGGCATGATCAAAACAAATCTTGAATAGTGTACTAAGAGTAGTTTATTTAGGAAACTTTTTTCTATTTTTACTCAATACAGGGATCAATACTTGCTTATGACATGCGAGTTCATGGGGCTACTCATTGAGATTCATTCTCGCCCCGTTGGAAGTCCTTGTATTTTCACTTGTACCTAGTTGAGTAACAATAGTTAAAAATTGACACATGATAGATTAGCTTTAATTAGATTTTCTGTTTTGCTCAGGTTTACAATCTTGCATCCGTGAGTGGATCAATACATATCTATCCATCTCCCTCAATTAACTTAAGTGCAATCCAAGTGAAACCACTTAACTAACTAAAATTTACCAAAAGCAATTCGAAACCTTTTTCATTGCAGCAATACACTTTTGGCATTGGTCTCTACAATATTATCCTTTGCTTTTTATCTCATTTGCTTATTATCATTCACATAAGGAATTTGTTGATGTGTCATTATATGCTGCTAGAATAGAGTTATTTGCTTTTGTTTCATTATTTATCTCCTAGAATTCTTGTACTTAGCTTAATCAATCTTTAGATTATTTTATTAGTGACTAGTCCCCTTGGATTTGCTAGGAGTTAGCCTAGACGGAGGAGTCGAGTGTTAGGTGACAGTGACCTGACTTGAGACTCGTTCGCAAGGCCGCACTCAATGAATTGAAGATTTCTTGTGAGAAGAGTTGGCACAAATTTCGAGGCAACAGTGCACATAAATCGAGACAGACCGTACAAGATTTATTGTTGGTACAGTACACAGATTTTGAGGTAGTCGTACAACATTTATGGCAGGAAACCATACAACATTTATTGTAGTACACATATTTCTAGGAGTAGGTAATACATCCTGGTGTGAGAGGCACAAAAATCGAGGCAACAATAAATTTCTGAGTTTGACACAAATTTATGAGTTTGGCACGAAAATCGAGGTGCAGTTCCTATTTCTCTTGCTGTAATTTCCAGAATGTTTTCTCAGAAACCCTAATAAAATTTACTCTATTGGTTTTCCCTTCAGGGTTTTTCCAGGGGCATTGCCCAAAATATCTTGTGTCATTGAGTGGTTTGATTTCTTGTTTTTCTTGTGCAAGTAAAAGATTCAATGTGTTTTTGATTATAAATTCCAGTTTTGAAAATGCATTTATGAATGAACATTAAAATGAGATGAGCAATTTATTGAAATAAAAAACCAAGATTTGAATATTAAAAATTTACATAAAGGAGAAAGCATAGAGAGAATGTAACTTCTTGTTATGTGATTCTTCAGTTGGATTGATGTAGATTTTGGAGAAACATTGTTAGAGCATAATGCGAAGTGAGAGTGCGAGTGCCATCTCCCAAAAAAACCCATGAGCGAAGTCTCTCGAGAGCATTTTTATATAATATATATTTTAATAATGCATATATATTCATAAAAACATGAAGAATACCAAACTAGTGCGAAGATTCCAAAAATCTGCACTTTAAAACACTTCAATTTCACCTCATTTACTTGAGATTCCCTAGATCTATTTCATAAGATAAGATAAGATAATTTTATAAATGTCCAACAAATGGCCACAACAATAGGTCAATGGGACTGAGAGCTACAACAAGTATGAGTACAATGTAGGAGTGCAATTGCAACTCCTAGATAATGCCAGAAATGCCGAAAATAACATAAAGAGAGAAAGCTAAAGTCAAGTAGTCTCAGAAAGTATACAACCATGATAAGAGAGAGAGAGAGTGAGAGAGAGGTTTGACAATGAGGCTGTCAAGGTCTCCTAGATCGGATGGTCGAGGGCAAGGGGGGCGAACTGGGCATTGGCTCTCCGTTGAAGTCCTCAAGGACTATCGGGAGGTCCGACTGTATGATCCTGGGGGGGATGTAGGAGCGGGGGATACTCCTAGCATACAAGGCCGAAAGAAAGAAACTCCAAATAGAACTCTGGTAGCTCGTTTGAAACTGAGAGGTGTCTGAAGCTAATCCCTCTAACTCTCTGAGAATGTGTGGACTGATGTGCTGTACGACACTTCTGAATTAGTCTCGATGATGATGATCTGTTTACTCGAGGTAGAGGCTGAGGAGAGATATGAAGTCTCACTAGTCTACTGTCCAGTGTACTTTGAGACTCAGTGCTCCGCTTGTTGCTTCGATCTGATGGGTTAGCATGAAAGTATGAGGTGATCGTCCTGGTCATCCCAAGGCGGGGCATGACATGCAAGAACTGTGATCTGTGGCAGAATATCTCCCTGATCAAGAGGGCTAGGCATCTTTGGTCTTGGTAGCTGAAGAAAGTAGAGAGTGAGCCCCCTGAGTCCCTATATGGGCAATGGTAGTGTCCTCTGATGTCATAATATATAGGACACCTAAAGATGAGGTGCATCTATGTCTCCGACTCCTGTAAGTGGCACATTTGGCAGATCCTATTGGATTGTGGTATATGGTGGTCCGTCTCAATACGGAGCCGATTGAATCCTACTCGAAGCTGACCCAAAGGGATCCTGAGTGAGTGAATCCAATGTCCGCGTGTGTAAGAGGGGCGGACTATGATGCCATCTTGTAGCTCCAAAAATTGCTCTAGATAGAAGGACATCTTCAGGCCTAGGTTTGTCGAAGGCGAGGTCTAAGTGACTTGAGTGTAGTGTCGGTAGATGTCCTCTCTGGTAGCCTGATTCAGTACTTGTCTAGTCGACAAGAGATGGTGCGGTGCATCAGGGGAGAAACTGAACGGGGGAAGGTGCTCTGGGGACATAGTCATCGATTGGAGGAGTCGAGACGCCTCTGAGAACCAACCATGTACATGGCCTGAAGGGCGACCCAAAGCAAGAGCCTCCGAGGAGCAAAGAGCTAGGTAGGGATACTGCTCTCTCCTGATGGTAGAGTCATTGAAAGATCTAACTCTATGAAGGAAAGAGAGCAGGCGGAAAATGACCTCAAGGCGGAATGGGTGGACACCAAACTCTACCTGAATAACGGTTTGCGGAACCGTCCACTTGCAGCGAATGATATGCATGAGTGGTAGGGGCTGGACCCCCTCAATCCTGGCCAAGTCTGTTTGTAACAAGCTCGATCCCCAGATCTCAAAACCATAGAGAACTGTGGGTCTGATAATTGCTTCCATGATGTAGAGTTTGGACAAGATGTCCTGAAACTGACCTAAGAAGCACTATCTCTCGATGAGGGCTAGGGAAACCGTACCCTTTACTGATCCTAGGAAGAAGGGCCTATCAGATGTTGAAACGAGGCCCCATGAACTGTACTCACAGATAAGTGTATGCTGCGGTGATCTCAATCTCTGCCCCCTTGTAATGGAAATGTAAGTCTGTAAGGGAGCTCTTCGATTCGTTAAAGATCAAAACCTCGGTTTTACTCAGGTTGACCGTCAATTGTCAAAGGTCACAAAAACTGGCCAGTGCATCGATCTGTCTCTGCAGGCCCTTGGGAGTGGAGGTCGTCAAAACCAAGTCGTCGAAGAATAAGAGTAGGGAGATCAACACCTAAAGTAGAAGGAAACCACCCCCCTCCTAGATATGCTCATGGAGGTAGTACTCAAGCTCATCTATATAAATCCCGAAGAGTGTCGATGAGAGAGGGCACCCGTTTTTTACCCCTATAGTACTTTGAATGAAGTCAGAAAGGCCATGTGCCATCCTGTGTCGGCCATGTGCCATCCTGTGTTGACCTGAGACTGACTCATACAACCTCATAATGGCTACTAAAAGAGTCTCAGATATACCAATGTCATAGAGCCTCTGAAATAATGCCTCCCTCGGAATTGTGTCAAACTCTTTCCGGAAGTCTACAAAGCAAGTGTAGACCTTTGAAGAGCGATGAAGGGCCTCCTCAATAATGGCTTAGAGTGTGAAGATGTGATCAATCGTTTGGTAGTCTGGGCGGAAACCAATTTGCCCTCTAGCCTTGAGACGACGTCTCTCCATCTCCTTAGAGAGCCACTGGTGTAAGACTGTGGCATAAAGCTTGGAGAATGTGTGACCTGTTATCGCTCAGTTTGTAGTTTAGGTCAAGTAGTTGAAAGGTAAGGGTCAAACTGGCGTAACAGGAGCTTCCCCACCCACTGTCACCTCGATGGGGGCCTCTTTCTATTTAGGGTGGCTAAACCCAAGGGAGACGTCCCTGGCAATCTGGGGTTTTGAAAGGCAGAGGTTTAAAGAATCAAGGCAAGTTTTCCCTTTCACAGATTACCGCCAAGAAGATAGTAAAAAAGAAGATACACCATAGAGAAGGCACTTGTTTGCGAGACAAGGCAACAATAACACTAATACATGCAACAGTGGTTAATATTTCTTGAATCAATGACTATCAATATTATATATGAGCACATACAACAATAATTATTGACGAAGTCAATGATTGCAATAAAGACTATGGCTTATAATATTACTTCTCAATAAATACAAAATGATATAGCATCCGATAATAATGATTAATCCTTAAATTAACTTAATGCATTAAATATCATCAATTTGCTCATACACAAAGGTTGCTGTGTCACTATATTGGAGGTGACGTCAGCCTTGTTCTAGGGTTAGTATTATAGACAAAGAGATCAACGTTTTGCAAATAGGCCAATGAAATTTATCAACACATCAATGTCTATCATCAGATGACTAAGCCACAACGTTTTCTATCAACCAAGAGTTCAAATAAGGCATGATGTCATCATCAATCTAGGGTTAGTAGATGTTAGGGTTTCAAATTTAAGAGTTTTGAAAGAGTTGTTTTGGCACCACAAGCTCAACGTTTGAGAGATAGACTAGTGCCTTAGGGTATTATGGAGTCAGAAACAAGGGCAAGATCTTAGGAGAATCAAAATCTAAGGACTGGAGAGTTAGGTTCTATGGTGCTGCAATAGCAGGGCCCTAGAATCAAAGCCCTAAGGGGAGAAGGCTCATTCCGGTGTTGCTTAAGCAAGGCCTCATGCTCCTCCCTCTTTCCTCAAATATCCTTGGCAAAACGGCTAGCTTTAAAACACAAATCTAAAGGTGAAGAGTGTTGCAAGAGCAAGGCCCTTCAAACCCTAAAAGTCAAAACCCTAGGTGTA
>ML780914.1:457732-475389 GCA_009831015.1 Picea engelmannii
TGTTTGGCATTCAAGTGTGGAGTATTTTATTTGGCTTGGTGAGCAAACGTTCCACTTCCTTGCCTTCATAACTGAACTGAACTAGGGCTAACATCTGTTTTATAGCAACAGAAATAATATGGGTGATGTCACACTTGTTTTGACCTTTTGTTTGGCTTGAACGTTGTGACCTTCATCACCTTGCTGAGATAGACTTTGAGTTATCAATTGATCTCATAAGCTTTGTTGACAAACGTTCCACTCATTGTCTTAATTTATGACCTAATACTAAGGCTGCTGTCATATCTACAACAACAATAATATTGAGACGTAGCAATATTATTTAATATATGAGCAGATTTGATATTTATTTCATTGTGATATAATACAAGGATAAATTATTTACATTGAATGCCATATCTCTTATGCTTTATTGAAGAAGTGATAAAGTCATTTGTCTTTATTTAGCCATCATTGACTTCGTCAATAATAGCATCCAAATCATTGCTCATGTGTATGTTAGAGGATAGTCATTGCTTATGAAGTACTAACCCACTGCAAGCACATATTCTAGTTTTATCTGTTTTGTCTCGTAAACAGGTGCATTCAGTGGAAGACCTTTTCTATTGACTATCTCATCTTTGGCAGTAATCTGTGAAAGGGAACTTCTTTGACTTGGTCCATTACCCCTTTAGCCCTTCATTAACCCAGATTGCTTAGGGACGTCTCCCTTGGACTAGCCATCCTAAATAGAAAGAGCCCCCCATCGAGGTGACAGTGGGTGGGGAAGCTCCTGTTACGCCGGTTTTAAGCCTTGACTCAAGCTATCTAAACCCTTTCTACAAACCGTGCGATAACAGGACCGATGTTGGGTTTGATTTGCTTTCGTGGTTTGCTTTGGTTCAAGTTTTGCAATTTCACATCTAAAGATAAGCTAAAAGTGACCTTAAAATCTATCATAAGCACTACAATCTTTTAGTTTAGTTTTCCTTTTGCAAAATAGTGACTAGTTGCTAGATTAGTTTCAATTTTAGTCTTTCAATTTCACAATTTTCAATTGTGCAAATAAACCAAGCCCCTCAGCTCCTGTAAGTAAGCTTTATGCAGAAAAGGGGCTGGACAGTTGTGATTTAGTAAGTAGACAATCATTTCATTTTATTGCAATTTCAAAGTTGGCAAATAAACTCATCCCCTTAGCTCCCCGGTGTCTGCTCTGACCCTTGTGAGCCTAGCTCGATCTGGGGAACTCATCAGAACCGGGGTTGGTCATTGCAGATATCATTTAATTAGGGAAACCTTTTAAGTCGCTACTACTTTAATTGGGAACCACATAGACATCATGTGTGAAGTTAGACGAGAACTTTGAGATCTAGGTTCTCCCCGTGTTGGACAACCGACATCCCTACTGAACTTGTTGGTGATACCATTTGGGCTTCGACTAGTTCTTAGCAAATTCCAATCGGAGGAAATAGCCTCTTAAAGGCCAAATTTAACATAGTTTTATTTCAATTACACTTTGCACACATTGCACAAGTCACCCTACATTAAAAAATTCTTAATAAAATTTACAACAACACTTGCAATCTATAGCAACGTTTAACATCTCACAACAATTCATTATATGTGGCATTGGTCTATACTATATATTTTGCTTATCATTTCATTTCAAGTACCTGTATCCTTTTTCATGTAAGTTGCATCTTTCATGCAAGTATATCTTGAATGCTTTACTGACCTGCATAAGCAATCTTATTTATATGTCATATATGTTGCTAGTGTAATTTCAATTATATGTTGCTGTTGTAATCTCATTTATATCTTTCTCTTGTTGTTGCAATTAAACTCCTAGATTCTATTTCTTTTTCTTAGATTAGATCAAGCCTTAGATTAATTTTCTTTAGGGACTACCCCCCTTGGCTTCGCTAGGAGTTGGCCTAGATGGAGGAGTCGCAGATCAAGTGACAACACCCTGACTCGAGACTTGCCCCCAAGGACACACCCAGTGGATTGAAAATTTTTCCACGTTAGCCCTGTTGAGTTTTGGTGTACCTTGGAAAGTGGTCCCCTTGTGGTTGTGAGCCTCTAACCACAAGAGGGAAATATTTGTGACTATGTACCTTGTACGTTATGTCTAATTCCACATTAACTTCACTTAAGTCAAAAAGGTAGAATTTGTCACTTAAGGCAAATGTGACAATTAAGTCATTTTGTGGGTGAATTGTGTTGATGATTACAACTACGTGAGACATTCTCCAGGACACAGACTGATTGAGTTGACCTGAGAGAGAGCCCTTGAGAGGGGTGTGTGGTTCCTATCTGAGACATAGATGGAACGTAGAGATGGCTTCCTCCTTACAGAGAGTTGAGAAGAACTCCAGATGATTCTCTTGTGTAACGCAATGAGAAAGGAGATTTGTTGAGTTGGACGTCCTTGTGGATGAGCACAAGGTGAACGTGTGAATTCCCATAGAGTTGGGTTCATCGTCATTAGACAAAGATGAAGACGATGTATTAGCCTCCCCGAAGCAGAGAGTTGAGATGATGAACTCCAGATGACTCTTCTGTGTAATGCAATGGGAAATAAGATCTGTTGAGTGGACGTGCCTGTGGATGAGCACAAGTGAATGTGATCCTAGTGGTTGAGCACTAGCGAGTGTGGTTCTCCTGTGAGACGTAGTGAGATAGAGATATGGACATCCCTATGGATGTGCCCCTAGTGGTTGAGCACTAGTGGGTGTATGAGATCCCTTTCTATATTGTTCAAGAGTCAGACCTGCCTGTAACCCTAATTGTAATGTAAAGGGTACAGGTCGGCCCCACCTTAATGTATTTGATAATTAATGTAAAAGATAATTAATCTGGTTAATATTAATTATATTGTGAGATAGAGAGGTCGACCCTGTTGTGTCAATAGACACTTCTGTTGATAGGTCAAGTCTAATATAAGTAAAGGTAAATTCCCCATTGAAGAATCATATCTTTTGTGGGAGTTTGGAAATTTCAGCAAGTACATCTTCTTGGGATAAGTGCACACCTCTCTTGGGTGCTAGTCTTCTAGGTTTTGCAAGAACCCTCTTGTGTGCTAGGTTTTCTTGGTGGTGAAGGTCTTTCTCTTGAAGAATATAACAAAGGATTTGGCTGGGTTTTCTTCCCTTGTTGAGAAGGGTTTTCCAAGATACTTCTTGTGTACTTGTGCATGGTGTTTCTTCTTGTGATCTTGGTTGCTGCAACATAATTGGTTATGGTTTAAGTAAAATGTTAAAATGGAATGAACTTCATGCTTAAACCTTGTCTATTGAAAAATCAACAAATTGAGGGACATTAAGTTAACTGAGGAAACTTAACCCAAAGTGGGTTTCTTAGTGAGATTCTTTTGGGATGATCTCATCCATTGATTAGATGTGACTTGGAGTGATCTAGGCCATTACTCTTTAGGTTTCCTTATGGATGGTTCGAGAGGGGTGCATAGGCTGAAGAGAGGCACATTGACTCATTTGTTCACTTGGAGAGTTTGAGAGAGAGCATTGAGATGAGAATGGAGGCATTGGTTGAGGGAAGCTTGGGCGCCTACTTTCATGGAGGGCTCATGGAGGCTTTGACCCTCATTTATTTGTGGTGAGTGCTTTGGCTTTGAGGAGGGCACACTCTTGGAGGAGGGCGCATGCTTAGCAGGCACTAGCAGTACTTGGACGATTGCAGATCTGATAGATTTAGTGTGGAGGTAGCAAACAAAAACTTGTTTGTGTGCAAGGGCTTCTTCATTGGTCAGAGGAGGATCAAGGGCGCTTCAGTTTAGTGAGATAGGCAACAAAGGGAAGAGGGCGCACTTGCTTGGGCGCGTTTCTTCTTAGAACCATTAGCAAGGCTTGAGAGGAGCTTTCTACTTGTACAGGTTCCATTGTATTTGCTTGCTTTTTGTATCTCATGCTTTAGACATCACTTATATACACTTTTATTCTAAAATGGTTTTCCTCAGGGGGGTTTTAACTTTTATCAAGGGTCATGTTGACCAAAAATACATGTGTTCGTTTTTCATGTATGCTTAGTGTTTAAATCAGCAGTAGGAGCTTGTTAAGATCCTAGAGGAGTGCCATATGTTTTGAGGTTTGCACGTGCTAACACTTGGTTACTAAAACTACTTACAAGGGCACCTTAAAAGAGCATATAACCATCAGTTGAGGGAAGAATTCTTGGCAGAAGTAAACAAACCTGTTTGCTGTCCAAAAACGCAGCAAAGGACATATTTGCATAACCATACTTAGAGCCCAACAAGAGGTCATAAGACAGGTCTGTTGGGGAGCCCTCATAGTTCCTCAAAAATCTACAAGCCCGAGGTGTGTATAAAGGCGACAACACTGAGGAAAGTGTTCTTCACCACTGTCATCTTGTCTCTAAAGTAGACATTCTTGCCCCTTGGCAAAGACTTCGTGAGAATGTCAACAATCTGCTCATCAATAGATATGTACTCAAGGTGAATTGCTCCTCTCTGAATCCAATGATGGATGAAGTGGTATCTGATCTCTATGTGCTTTGACCTGTCATGAAAGACTGGATTCTCAAAGAGTTTGATACAACTCTGATTATCACATTGAATTACAGTAGGCCTCAACTCATGACCAAATAGACCAACCAATAACTTGCGAAGCCAAATAGCCTCACAATTGGCTTGACTAGTTGCTATATACTTTGCCTCAGTAGAACTCAGTGCCACTGACTTCTGTTTCCAACTGAACCAGGAAACAACTGTCGATCCCAACCCAAAACAACACCCTGCAGTGCTCTTCTTGTCAACTGCACACCCTACCTAGTATGAGTTTGTATAGGCAATCAACCTGACCCCATCACCTCTGACGTAGTCCAAACCATACTCCACTGACCCTGCTATGTACCTCAAAACATGTTTTGCTCCTATCTAATGCAATCTCCTAGGCTCCACCAGATACCGACTGAGAGTGTTCACAGCAAAACAAATATCTGGTCTAATGTTGACCAGATACATCAATGAACCAAGCAACTGACAATATCTCGTGGCATCCATCAACTTGGACTCAGAAGCACTAAGCTTCCTCCAGTTGGTGGCCATAGGTGTCAACATGGGTCTGCCATCCTCTGTCTAAAATATGCTCAGAATATCCGCTGCATATTTCCCTGTCCCAGAAAGACATGCCCATCCTCTTGTGAAACCTCCATCCCCAAGAAATAATGCATCAGTCCTATGTCCTTCATCTCAAATTCTGAAGCAAGGCCCCTCTTGCAATCAACTATGAGCTCCTCCCCTCCAGTGATAAGCAAATCATCAACATATAGGATAAGAATGATGGTATCCTCTCCACAAACAGCGTAATAGAGTTTTGGATCCGCCTCACTCTTCTCATAGCCCATCTGTAGCAAGTAAGAGTCAATCCTGGAATACCAAGTTCGTGGAGCGTGCTTTAGACCATACAATGCCTTTTTCAAGAGGCACACGCGGGACTCTCTCCCAAACACCTCTAACCCCTGTGGCTGCTCAATGTATACCTCCTCCTCTATAAGACCATTCATAAATGTTGTCTTCACATCCATCTGATGGATCTTTCAACTCATCTCTGCTGCAATGGCCATAATACTCCTGATGGAAGTATGTTTCGCAACTGGTGCGAATGTCTCATCATGGTCAATTCTTTCAACCCGAGAGAATCCTCTCGCCACAAATCGAGCCTTGTGTTTCTCAATGTTGCCATCTGCAACATACTTAATCTTGTACAACCACTTGGAAGTCACCACCGACTTCCCCTTCTGTCTAGGCACCACCTCCCACACATCATTCCGCATAATGGAATCATACTCCTCTTGCATGGCATCTCTCCAAACCTGCTGGTTTGCTGCTTGCTCAAAAGTAGTGGGATCGGAATCTGTGATGCTAGTCATCATGGCCAAGTAGGAACCAAACCTCTCTGTTGCTCTGCTCTCTCTCATCGACTTCTGGGCTCACCAACATACTCATTGGCTTCCTTCAAGGTCTTGTGAAACCATCTCGGTTTCTTCTTCCTTGAAGTAACCTTCTGTGGAGTAGTAACCTCATGCCCCTCAGTTTCATCCATAGATCTCACCATAGATGTCTGAGATCCTGAAGCACGTGCACATGTGGTCTGTGTACGAGACACCTGTGATCCTGTAGCTGTACTGGGTGGACCAATCACCCCTGAACTCGGTGTAATAGACACCTCTGGTTATGTCCCCTGTGATGTATCATCCTGCATCTGTGGGACCTCCTCAACTCTGTCTCTCAACTCATAAGATCTTCGGAAGGCTCTATCCTCCTCGAATCTAACATCTCTCCTCACAACAACTCTCCTTAGTGATGGTATGTAGATCCGATAGGCCTTAGAGACCTCACTGTATCCAACTAGGATCCCCTTCTCTGCCGTGAGATCCAACTTTGTCCTATTCTTAGAAGGGACATATGAGAAAGTTAGACACCCAAATATGCGAAGGTGTCCAACATTTGGCCTCCTTCTAGTGAAGGCCTCCTCAGGAGTCTTGCTCCCCAGAGCTCTATGTGGACTCTTGTTCTACAGATACACTGCAATACTGCAAGCGTCAAGCCATAAGAAAAATGGTAACCCCTAATCATGCAACATAGATCTCGTTGCACCAATGATAGCCCCATTCTTCCTCTCAACAACCCCATTTTGTTGGGGGTTGTAAGGAACGATCAACTGTCTCCTAATACCCTCCTGAGTGCATAAGTCTCTAAACTCCGTGGAGGTATACTCACCCCCACTGTCCGACCTCAAGACCTTGATCTTTCTCCTTATCTGGTTCTCCACAAGAGCCTTAAACTCTTGGAACCTTTTGAAGACCTCACTCTTCGTCTTCAGGAAATAGATCGAGGTCTTCCTGGAGTGATCATCAATGAATGTCACATAGAACTCACATCCACCCAAGGAAACAGATGACACGGGCAGACACACATCAGAGTGTACCAAATGAAGTATCCCAGCTGATATATTGTCACTGCTAATAAGGACAATCTTGGTGTACTTCCCAAGAGCACACCCTCTGCAAACCTCCTGATGCTCAGTCCCGAATTGTGGCAATCCTGTCATAATCTCCCTCAACACCCTTAGAGCTCCATGATGCAAGTGAGCCATCCTCCTATGCCAAAGCTCACACAAATGTCTGATGTTGCTGCTACTATCCAAAGTGTGTAATGGTTGAAAGATGAGTCTGTATAGTTTCCCATCACGAGTCCCAATCACTCTGGCTAATGTGATACTGGATCCCTTAGGGTGAATGAGGACCTTACTACCTCAGAAAGACACCTCAAATCCCCTTTCCTGAATGGTGGAAACTAATATCAGGTTCTTCTTCAGCCTAGGGACATACAAGACTTCCTTGAACACCATGGGTGGCCTCAACTCCCTCTGAAAGGAAACTGTGCCATGCCCAACCGGCCTGACTATGATGTTACCCCCAAGCACTATCTCCAATTTGATCCTTGACTCTGGAAGAACAGTAAAGTGCTCTCTAACACCAGACATATGACTGGATGCTCCTCTATCTATGTACCATACATTGGATGGTGTCTCAACTGTAAACAGACTGACAAGCAAGCACATCTCCCTCTCAAATTGAGAGGCAAACTCATCCTCCTTAGCTGATGTTGCCGTACCACCCTACTTCTTCTTCTTTCTGTTGGGACACTGTCCAACATAGTGCCCCATCTTGTACCTTCCTTCTGCTGTTGCTTGGCCGCACCCTTGGGAACCTTCTTGGTCTTCTTCTTTCCCTTCGCAGAAAGAGCAAGATCCTCACCATCATCCCCACTACGCTGCTGACTAGTAGATCCTGAGCCAATCTTGAGCTCCTCCTCTACAAAGTCATCCCATAGCCTCTCCCAAGTAGGTATATGCTCTTTGGCTACAATGCCTCGTACAAAGCTCTCCCATGGTTTGGAGAAGCCATTTAATGCTGTCCTCACCAACTCTGATGGATCCACTACCTCCCCCACAATGACCAACTCATAACGAATCTGTGAAAAATTCGTGAGGAATGAGGCGACCGGATTAGTCTTAGTCATTTTAGTGACCCTCAATTTCTCTTGGAGCACCATCTTCCAGTTTTGGTTTGGGCTCTGGTAAAGGATACACAAGGATTGCCACATCTGAAATGCAAAGTCCTTATCAGAAACATGAGGAACAATGTGGTCATTAACTACATCTAGGATAGTCCTCTTGGCCTTGATGTTTCTCTTCCTAAACTCTGCCAAGAGCACTGCATCTGTAGGAGGGACCACAGTACTCTTCACAATGTCCCATAGCTCACCCTCCTCCAAGATCAAAACTATCCTAGCCTTCTATGGAGACCAATTGCCAGCCCCAGCTAGCCTATCCTCGACCCTCAACCTTCCAACTGACATGGTTACCAACTGATGAAAAATGACCAAAGAATTTCTGCTTTCAAGGTGAGTTAAAAATTCTGTCCACCGTTTGCAAATTAAACCAGCCCTCTTGTGCCCTTAGGCTCTGATACCATGAAGAATTTTGAGGCTCTTTAGAGGCTGCCAACAGAGGTCTGTCTCTGACACTGTTTTGGGACTGTTCGATGGTCACTTACAGGTCTGTTTTAGGACAGACTTAAGACTGCCTCCAATCCTGATTTCAAGCTCATTTTAATGCTGCTGTTTTCAAGTTTAGATAACATAGGTTTGCTGTCCATAATTTCTCCTTTAAACATTCATTAAAAACATGAAATACACCTCTTGATCTTTTCCACTTAAATGCTGATAATAAAATAAGTAAACCATAGATTTTTACTGATTTTTGGTCAACATGACCTTGGAAAAACCCCTGAGGGGAAAACCAGTGAAGATTAAATTTCCTATGGAGCTTATAGGAAGAATATTACAGCAATGATTACAACCAACTTATCTCAAGTTAGCTGTCCAATCTTCCTTGAAATTAGTGCCAGCAGTTCCTGAAGTTTGTGCCCTCTGTTGATGTTTTGGTAGCTACAGGAGGTATTAACCTCCACGTGTAACCTTTAACTTAGAATAGAATATTCCGGAAGCAAGTGAACCATTAAACAAATGTGTGGAAACCCTAGAAGACAAGTCGGCCTAGCAGAATAATAATATTAGATTATTATCTTCCAAAAATACAAGTCAGCTCCACAAAAAAAAAGATAATCGTAAAATATAATTACTAGAAAGTCAGGTTGGCCCCAGCCAGAAAAGTCACTGGACAGATTAATATAAATAGAGGACGTTTTAGCTCATTTGGAGAGCCAGAAAAGTGCGCAATGTAATGTCCTTTTCCAAATAGGAGCTCCGAAGAGGAGGCTTAATGGTCTAAACAGCCCCGTTAGACTACAGCCAGGGCTAGAAAGGGGTAAACATGGTTACTAGAGGTCATCCTAGTCAAATGTGTTATAATTGGAAAGTGACATTGAGCTAAAAGTGGCTGAAAGCGCTTTTAAGCCAACTTGAGCTAAAAATAGAACAGATGAGCTAAAATTAGAAGTCAACAACGAATTAGGGTTTCGGGCAACTATAAGAGAAGGTACAACAACCTAATTCATCATTATGCAGATTTTGACTTGTCATTGAGGAGAAAGGCGCATCTTAGGAGAGGTAGCTCAGTGGATTCCAGGAGGAATACACCAGTGGATGATTTCAGTGTTGAGAGACACACCCTAGTCACTGGGGAGATCACACAGGTCTTCCATCAGTCTTCAACAACAGTTCTATAGGGTTCAGCAGCAAGGGCACACTTGTTCAGGGAGAGGGCGCAACTTCTGAGGAGGTTTAGTGGATTGACTTGTTCCATTCAGGGAGAGTTCAAAGATTCCCCTTCGACCCATTTGAGTGGTAGGCCATACACATCTTTTGCCTAGTTTCTCGTCAGATTCCGATGGGGGAATCATCGGGAACGCATTTTCTGGACATTGGGAGTGCAACACTTGAGGAGGACACATTCGGGGTTCCCCAACGATCATCAGATCAGATCCAGGGAAACCCTTCCTACCCATTTCACAGTAGGCTAGGGCGATCAGTTTGAGACACATCTCATCCGATTCTGACATTGGAATCATTAGGGCGCAATTTTCTAGTAGTAAAGGGGCGCATTCCCCTAGGGGGATCCATTTGGGTCCAAACACACCAGCAAAGGGGCCGATCAGTCACCAGGACTGAGAGGGACAACATGGTGCATTGTTTGGGACAGTTTCCAGATCGATCCAAGAGATATAGCCACTAGGGCAAACTTTCCGGACTTGCAGCAGTTACCACATGAGCTGCCATAGCTTGCCGATCATCCATTGATTCCGCAGTGTCATCTATCATCGGGTATTATCATTTTAGTTTGCTTATTGTATTCCGGCTAAGATCCCTTTTGTCATCAATCTAGCCGAGTGATTTATTTTATTGGCAGCCGCATTCGGCATTGTACTCCAGAGATATCATAATATACGATTTATAGTCTTTTGTCTCATTTACCATTTGTATACTCAATATATATGCTGTAAACAATTAATCATACTCACACATTAGCAGAGTTTCCCAGACTAGCCAAGTTGCAGCTGGAAGGAGGAATAAGGGCGGTTGCAGCTGCAAGGAGGAATAATCATACTCTCTAGAGCTATCTTTGTGATTCTATTGGTGACTCTTGGTGGTTCTTGGTGAAACTCTTGGTGATATTCTTGGTGATATTCTTACTAAGTATGGCGCAAGTCTAGAGAGTAGTGCAGCTGCAGCTGTTGTAGTTGTGTATGGTACTTGTTCTATGGAGACTCTCTCTCTTGTGTGCTACCCTTGGAGAAGGAGCGCTCTACTTGTCTCGAGTTGTTGTTGCAGTTAGCAGATAGGGTTTATCTGTTAGTTTTGGAGTAGGCTTGCTGGAATTATTCTAAGTAAAGGTTAGGATGCTCGGGGGTGGCCTTGTGCCTATGGTTGGGTGACAATGATGTGACAATGTCTATGGTTAAACGAGCATACCAAAATTTCAACATGGTATCAAAGCTGGTTTCCTTCGTAACAGTCTTACCGCTGGAAGGAAGATCCTCATTTTCCCCCATTATCAAGCTTGTTGCGCACTTACTAAACCTACTAAGAAGGTCGCCTAAGCGGGGCACATCTCTTCCCTGGATCAGATCTGCAAATTTTTGAAGTTGAGAAATTAGGGTTTCCTCATAAAACCCTAGGTTTGCAATGCCAGTCGCAGCACCAGTTGCACTACCAACATCGGTTGTAGTACCAGTTGCAGTGAAAGTTTCTTTGAAGTTTTGGGACTAATCTTTGGCGCATGTCCAACTACCTTTAGATCACAAGTTGGAGCGCCTTTGAAGTTTTAAGGTTCATCATTGCCTGTCGCCGCTGCCGGATGGTGCCACTGCCGGATGGTGCCACTGCTTGCCGATGCTGCCGAAGGTATGTACTCATATATATTTAAACTGTATCACTATTTTGAGTGTGATTACATGAGAAGGGATCTCTTACAATCGTAGATCTAGAGGGATCTCAGATCCAACAAATTCAGAGGAACAACGCACTCCAAGTTTTGATTGTTTTCATATGCCTCTAGCTGTTATGGCATTATGAACATCTAGGTTGCATTTTTTTTTATCTATTGAAGTTATGATTATCGTACTAATCTCTAGTCAAAGTTGAAGTTAGAAACTATCTTTAGTCAAATTATTAGATTGATTAAGGTTGAGATTTTAGAGTTTATTTGCATTATATTCTCTAACTCAGATTTCTGTCAAGAAAGTATATTGTCTTGAGTACATGGGACAGGTTGAAGAGAATACTTGTCATCTTGAGTGAAGGAGACTCAAAAGAAAATCAAGAACACTCGTTTTTGAAGATAAGACTCCAGGTTCCAGGTTTGATTGATTAAATTAATAAGTTTCCAATTTGTACATATCAAGTTTGAAAATTGCTACATTGCTAGTTGTGACTGTTGCCGTCTTATACACACCTGAGAGACGTGGAAGAAATCTTCAATTCACTCGGTGTGTCCTTGGGGGCAAGTGAGAGTTAAGGTGCTGTCACCTAATCCTCAACTCCTCCCTCTAGGCCAACTCCTAGCGAAGCCAAGGGGGGGTAGTCCCTAACAAAAATACTAAGGCTTGATCTAAGCTAAGTACAAAATATAAATCTAGGAGTTTATTACTTTTCAACAATCAATCATAAATTGAAATACACATAAACCAATTATTTATCCACGATATAACATCAAGCATATACTTGCATAAAAGGATACTGAGATACAATTGTTAGATGCAAGTAATATTAAAATAACTTCAAATAGATAACCAATAATGTAAAGTGAAGCCTGTGGCTTTGCTGAGTGTAAACAATGAGACCAATGCCTTAAAGGGAATCGTGGGCAATGTAGTTTGTGTGTTTTATTAGGATAAATTGATGTTGAGTTAATGAAATGGTTTGGGCTTCCTTGGAGGTTAGCTCTTTGTTTGGAAACTTGCAGAGAGTTTACCGAAACCCAATGGTCTCACCAGTAAACTCACTCAAAGTGATGGATGTCCAAAACGGGTGGGAAGCTAGGTCCCGAGAGGGCCCGCCTTATTTCGCAGGTCACTTTAAGTTGTTTTCCCACTCATTAAGCTAACTACTTTAGAGATTGTTCTAATTAATCTATCAACCATTGACTAGCACAGCGTGTATGAAACTTACTTCCAGCAGATCGAGACTAGCTCGCAACTGGAAGGGTCAGGAACCGCACTGAGAGCTGAGGGGAATTTGTTTATTTTAAACAAGGAAATAAATAACTGAAATTGAAATGTGAGACTAATTACTAATCCACACTGACCAGGCCTCTTTTGAGGAGCTGAGGGGATGGTTTATTTGCCAACTTGAAATTGCAAAAAATAAAACTAACTAGCAATTAAAGATTTTACTTTCCAAAATGAAATCTAATTTATGTGAAGATTGCAATGCTTTGTGAGATTATAGTGCTTTGTGATGAGTTGAGAGATTACTTTAGCTTATCTTTAGTTATGAAAGTTGAATCTAAGCTAAAATTGCAAAATTGAGACAAACACCAAAAACATCGTTCCCCCAGGGGGGATGAAGAGTGAGAGCTTGTAGCCCCACTGATTTTATTAAAGAACTTGCGAAAATCTTTATTGGAGTGACTTGTGACCATTCATTAGCGGGGTCACAAGTCTTTACAATGTTTTACAAATGTTTACTGTAGAAAAGGGGTGCCCCCGGGGGTCTCGGATGCTCCAAATCCGTCCAAAATAGACAAAACTTCCTCTTATCTGTTCACAAACCTGCACAAAACAACAAGCAAACAAAGACAAAAGATGCCCAAAAACACTTTGGAAGTGTCTTTGGTTATTAGTAGGAAAGCCTCAAATTTGACTAAGTAAACTAGCATAAAATGAGCAAAAATAAACTAAGAAGAGCAAGCTAAAGAGCTTGTCTCCTTAGGGTCTTTTTCTGCTGTTTTAAAACAACAATATAAAGACACTCTAATTGCTAAATATGGAATTAAAAGCTTTAGGAAAATAATTATCCTTTAATTGCTAAAGGAGACTTTTCTTATGCTAGATCTAAGTAATTAGATGAAATTTGAGAGTACAAACTTGGATCTAGTTTATCTTATGCATGTACACTTAGATATTCAGAATTTGAAATAAAGATAGATCTAAGCTACTTGCATTTCCAACAAAGTAACCAAAAATTTAGATTTTCTTTGAGAAAGAGTGAAGCGAGAAAATTGTAGCCTTGGAACCCTTGGGCAATGGAGTCTTTAGATGAGCTAAGGAGGGACTGAGTCTTTAGATTGTTGAAGTTGTGAAGAGACAAACAAGTTTCATCACCACTCCAAGCTATGAGAACCTGTAAGCTTTAAAATCTTGCAAATAAATTTGTTAACAAAAATGGTGTCACCTACACAAGAAACTTGAAGAGTATGTTAGTTAACCAAAACATGCATACACATCAAAATTTCTAAATATAAATGAACAATAGGATTAACAACAAGCTAGATAAATCCTATCCTACAAGATGATAGCATCCTTTCAAAGGCCAAGATAACAAATCCAAAGAAGAAATTAAGCAAATATTACCTCATAGATTAAGCACAAATTGACAGCAAGTATCCACACACATGCATAACACACCTTCTTGACCTCCAAAGTCTCTTTATTCCAAATGAAAAGTATTACAATAGTACAACTACACGCAGCAATCCCTAAACTCCAACTATATTGCAATGGGTGAATGCTTGTATAAATAACAAAAGGTAACAATCCCCAATAGAGGAGGGCGCACCAAGTGTACATGAGAGGGCAGCCAAGTGTAAGAGGTGACAGCCAAGTGTTGGGGAAATAGCAGCCAAGTGTCGCCATAACTCCTTGTGTGGCAAGTGTTGGATTTTGGAAGAGGAGGAGGGCGCCACCTCTCAAGAGGTTGGCTGCTCCCTTTGGGAATGCGCCAACTCTCAAGAGGGGCACACCTCCTTTAGGAGCACATGCTAACACATCATACCACTTGTCCCACTTTCAACATTTGACCAATAGGAGTTCTCCTTTAGTTGCCACCTTGCCTTTTGGAGCTCTAAATCATCTCAAACATGTCCTCACATATTTCCCCAAAATTAGCTCTTGCTGATTTTATTTGACTATTTTGGGTTTTCTTTGAGCAAATTTGATTTTTAAGCGATTAAAATCACTAATTTTGCTCAACCAAGTGGGTATTTAGGTAATATGGGTGCTCTAGGTCCAAAAATGAGCACCCCCAAGGCATATTAAGTCCCCTAGTACCACTTTTTTAATACATCTTTATTTTTTTATTAAAAATTGCCGAATTCTGACAAATTTTTAATTAACTGAAAAAATTTAAAAAAAACCTAAGGGGGACTTAGTACATTTCCATAAGACTCTAGGAGTATGTTTAACATGGTAATATACATTATACACTAGGCTTAGATTCATGCTCAAGCCTAACCATGGGCATATACTCCAGCTTTGGAGGAATTGAGTGAAAAAACTCATAAATTATAAATTGCCTGAAAATGGAAAAATATAATTAATAAGTTAAAAAAAACACTCCAGAGTATAACTCATGCTTAGGACTTAAGGTGGCTAAGACCTTTTACAAGTTCATCATGCAACATCTCTTATTACAATTTTTTTATGGAAATGTAAAACAAAAAAGGAAAAAGGCTGGTCTTTACGACCTGTTGAACTTTTGAACTCTGAATTTTGAACATGAAAATGTTCAATCTTTGGTGGCTCGCTGGAAATCCATCCTAGTTCAACTTGGTGGATAACATTGACAACAGTCCTTGAAAGGTTCTATTACTGCTAGATACAATGAATACTTGGCAGCATGTAAGTACTATTGATATAAATGCTTGTTGTTTGCAAGATGAACTAACATCTCATCTAGGAGATACTTCTTGTTTTGTTTCTAGGCAGGTCATCTTCGTTATTTTATAAATTCCATGGAGGTTACCATGGAAGAATGATTGATCACAACACTAGAAGAGTGTTGTTCCTATTATTGTATTTTTTATTTTGGCTCTTGTTCCAAGCAGGTCACAAGCAATAGCTATGAGAAGGAGCTACTGTGATTATTGTTCTCGTTCTTGTTTTTATTCTTATAAGAGTATTATTGTTGTCCGCTATTTTCCCCTTTGTTGTTCTTGTTCTGGACAGGTCACAGGTGATAACTCTGAGGGAAGCTATAGTGACGGTTGCAAGAGACAATATATTAGATGGTCTCTAGTTTGAGACATGGAGCAGACTATCCAAATAAGAAGTTGTATACACGATCGTATACATCCATGTACCAAAGAAGAAGAATACGAAGAAGGGTATTTTTGCAAGATATAGAGTATCTCATATGGAGATTGATTGTGAGGAGCATAAGGCTCTAAAGATGACTGATCAAATTCCTCTAGTGTAGTTGATCACACTTCAGATCATCAGGAAGGGTTAGTAGAGCTAGAAGGGCCTACACATATTCATTACAATAATCGGGAAGAGACCAACATGGTCCCGTGACACTTTGCAGGATGCAAAGCCATATAGTATTGACAAGCCATATCATGAGGAGCAGATGGCTCCACTAGTGGTGAGGCAGGCGATCCCACCAAGTACCAACTCAGAAGGAGTCAAGGCTCAGAGGGAGCTAGTTGGCCCATACAATGAAGCAGACATAAAGACCTTTCGACGTAATTGTGCATGATGTGATGCTCAGAGACAGGAAGTCTCTAGGAGTAGTACATCTCCAGGACAAGATCATACTAGATAGTCAAGATTAAGAGGGAGGACTATATATCCTTACTATGATTGATTCATTGTCATATGTTTTATTTATGATGTGACCCAGTTTTCTTTTAAGTAGTAGGCTCATGTTTGGCATGTGATGTTATAATATAAGTATGTAGCCTATAGCGCTGCACAATATCTCATGATGGAGCCTATCTAGGATGAAATCTCTTTACTAACATAGCACGCTCCTTATAGTATGTTCTGGTAGAGATGGAAGGCATCTAGATAGTCGCCACATGTATTAGTATGTGGATGAGTGCTGAGCAAAAGTGTGGTCAAAGATAATAAAACCTTATGTGTGATTGCATGACTATGAGTACTATGTCATCATACTTAAGAAATTGTTATTTCTTTATCTCTTGATTAATTTCATGATTAAGGAATGTTGCTGACTATTGGACTGAATTTGACTTGTAGGTAAGACCTACAAGAAGAGGATGATGAGATTTGTTCTGGAGGAGAAGTGATGAAGTTAGCAGATTGAAGATCCAATTGATATTCAGTGCTTGAGAGGGAGCCAGATGGTCAATTCCAGAGGGAGCTGGGTATAATGACGCAACCTGCCCCTCACCGAGCGAGCTGCTCCCACCAGGACCTTCTTCAGCCACGGGCCCGAAGAGTCTAAGCTCTTCGAACTCCCCTCGGGAGTTACGAGTCACCCACAGTAACTCCTTCAGCTATCTCCCTTTTCGGAAATCGGGATATCGCGACTCGGGAGTTCGCGGTTCACGCGAACACATTTCACATGCACAACAAAACCCCGACTCCCGATGGTCAACGGGTCAACACTTCTATTCGGGAGTTTCCCTATCGGGAAATCGACAGTTGTGGTGTCGCGCGTCTCATGCAACACAAACCCCCGAACCCCGAAACTCTGACAGCACGCCACCTGTCCTCCACTTGCTCTGGAGGCCCCACCCAACTACGTCACCTCCTTCACTCGTGCGATCGGGGATCGTGGGATCGCGACTTCACCGGTTACAATTCCCTTGCATCACAAAACCCCGAATCCCGATTCTCCGATGCCACCTATCAACGTCTCCGGGGGAGGCCTACATCTCGACACCTGTCTCCCTCTTGCTCTATCGGGATTTTGCGATTCGGGAGTTCGCGCCTCCTGATGCACAAGGTCACAGCTGCAAAACCCCGAATCCCGACTCCTCCAGATCTTCCACCACGTGTCCTCCCTCCGATCAACGGCTCCGATTGACTCGAGGAATCGCCGGTCGCGATTTCAAAGAGTATAGAACTCTTACCTCCGGGAACGCCTAACTCCGAACCCCGATCCAAAGGGATCCTACGCCACGCGTCCCTTCTCCAATCGACGGCTCAGATTGATCTCGGGAAATCGTCGGTCGCGATTTCAAAGGGGTTGGACCCTTGCCTTGTCA
>ML780914.1:476158-490621 GCA_009831015.1 Picea engelmannii
AGTGCGCTTCATCACATCAGATATTAATGTTTGGCGCAGTCAAGTTCAATGTTCCCAAAATTTGAATGCTGGCGCTCTCCAGCTGTTCCTTTGCCCCCACGCGCTGGCTCGCTTGATTTAGTGAGTGATGCTCCTGCATCATATAACAATAAGGAGTATGAGGCTCCATCGGATGCAGGAGGCAGTCATGTGTGGTGCTCAGTACGACTGAAGTTGAGTATGTGGCAGCATGTGCAACAATGTGGCTTCGAAAGCTGCTGTTTGGGTTATTTGGTCTCGGATTGGAGGCGACCTGCATTTGGTGTGACAACTAGAGTTGCATGAAGTTGTCAGAGAACCTGGTGTTCCATGACAGGTCGAAGCATATCGAGATCATATTCTACCATATCAGGGATATGGTATAGAGGGGAGCAGTGAGGCTCCAGTTCGTGATTACCAAGGATCAGGTTGCAGACGTGTTCACCAAGCCGCTGTCAAGGACGAAGTTCGAGTACTTCAGGGACAAGCATGGCATGGTCCCTCTTAAGAGGGAGTGTTCTCATCCAGCATGAAAAAGGGCGGGCACTGAGAACAAATGGAAAAATCTCATCCAGCATGAAAAAGGGTTGGCATTGAGTCTGGTGGGTCTGATCCAACATGAAAAAGGGCTGGCACTGAGAACAAATGTAAAATGTCATCCATCATGAAAAAGGGCTGGCACTAAGTTTGGTGGATCTCATCCAGCATGAAAAGGGGCTGGCACTGAGACAGGTGGATCTCATCCAACATGAAAAAGGGTTGGCACTGAGACCAAGGGTGCACATGATCAGGTATTGATGCATTGCAGGGTAGTGGATGTCCTAGGGACATGTTGTAGCTATTGAGAGCTACCATAGACCTTGGATGCATGGGGTGAAGCCATGTTGCACTATGGATATCCTGTGTCGATATTGAAATGCTACCTATAGACTGGTCTGCAAGACCATGTGAGTCTTGCCCATGCCATGTGAGATGGATGGATGTGTTTGCGACAACTACATGAAGAACGTCTTAGTTAATACCTCCCTAGCTAAGAGGGAGTGTTGATGTTTTGATAGCTATGGGAGGTATTAACCTCCACGTGTAACCATTGACTTAGAATAGAATATTCCGGAAGCACGTGAACCATTAAACAAATGTGTGGAAACCCTAGAAGACAAGTCAGCCTAGCAGAATAATAATATTAGATTATTATCTTCTAGAAATACAAGTCGGCTCCATAGGAAAAAGATGAACAAAAAATATAATTACCGGGAAGTCAGGTCGACCCAGCCAAAAAAGTCACTGGACAGATTAATATAAATAGAGGACATTTTAGCTCATTTGGACAACCAGAAAAGTGCGCAAGTCTTGTGGAGAGCTGCAGGTGCAGCTGCAAGGAGGAATAAGGGCGTATGGCCATCTCTTGGGTCTTGGTCTCTCTCTAGCGCTATCTTGGTGATTCTCTTGGTGGTTCTTGGTGAAACTCTTGGTGATATTCTTGGTGATACTCTTGGTGATATTCTTACTAAGTATGGCGCAAGTCTAGAGAGTAGTGCAAATGCAGCTGCTGCAGTTGCGTATGGTACTTGTTCTATGGAGATTCTCTCTCTTGTGTGCTACCCTTGGAGAAGGAGCGCTCTACTTGTCTTGAGTTGTTGTTGCAGTTAGCAGCTAGGGTTTATCTGTTGGTTCTGGAGTAGGCTTGCCAGAATTATTTTAAGTAAAGGTTAGGATGCTCGGGGGTGGCCTTGTGCCTATGTTTGGGTGACAATGTTGTGACATTGTCTATGGTTAAACGAGCATACCAAAATTTCAACACCCTCTTCCTCAAGAATCAATGTTGTCCTTTGAACATTTAGTGCATACAACTCTCATGGGGAAATGCGCCTTCTTCAAGGTAATAAATGCACCCAACTTCAACTTTTCCGTGCACCCTTTTTCTCCTGCTATGCACCCTTCTTCCTCTCTATTGTGTGCCTTTCTTCCTTTGTTGTGCGCCCTTTTCCTCAAGAGAAGTGCGCCCTGCTCAATAAATGCACCCCTCTTTCCTTCTTCTCCAAATCCTTTCTCCTCTTCCTTTTCACTTCTCTTCAAGTGAACAATGCGCCCCCCTTTCCTCTTCTCTTTGCTTTTGTTTTCTCATTAAGATAACCTAGGAACCAATGGCTAAGATCAGATCTTAGCTTTCCAAGATCAAGGGTGGAGATTAAATCTCTCCCTTCACTTAAGTTCCCTAATTCACTTTATCCTTAAACGAGTTCATAAAGTCACTTTGACTTTATAACATAAAGTAAAGTGAGGGAGGGGTACTTTCCCCCCTTTAGTGTTAGGCACATCGATAACATTAGAGGACCACTTCCCAATGTACCAAAACTTAACACTACTAACCCTTGGGGGTTAGAATCATCATACATAAACCAATGTGGAGCATCCCATGCAACACCACAATGAAGAAGCATGATCCATACTCATCAAGAAGTAGTACCAAGAGGGTGACCCATAAATCATCAATCTACTTGACCTAAAAATGCATCATCTACAAGCAAAAGAGGAGGTGTATACGTCAAGTTATTTGTCACTTGAAAAGCCTGTCATGTGATGAAAATCACAAATTTACCTCTCATGCAATGAGGGGTGTTTCCGCCTAATGCACACCTCGGGTCATGTGAATGAAATCTTCAACCCACTGGGTGTGGCCTTGGGGGCATGTCTCGAGTCGGGTATTTGTCACTTGACTTGTCACCCGACACTCGACTCTCCATCTAGGCTAACTCCTAGCGAAGCCAAGGGGGGTAGTCCCTAAAAAAGAATCTAAGGCTTGAACTATAGCTAAACACAATTATTGTTCTAGGAGTTTTGAATGAAAACCAAAAGTAAATACAACTATTCTAACAACATTTATGACACATAAAGGAAATGCTTATGCTAGAGATATTGAACAAATAAAGTACTTGAATGTAAATGATATAGCTTGAAAGTAGATACAAGTGCTTGAAAGTAAATGACAATAAGCAATATAATAGACCAGTGCCAATAATGTAAAATTGCTTCTGTAGGAATGTGTTGCAAGTGCTCTTGGTAAATTTTATTAGTAACGGTTATTGCTTGAATTAATGGTTTAATTTCGTGAAGTGGCTTGATATTGCAAGTCCACTTTGTGAATGCCAAATTGTAAGTGTGAAACAAAAAAGTAAATCTAATCTAACATTTGTTTCCTTTCACCACTATCCCCCAAATGGGTATCAATGAGATTGCAAGGAGTTCCAACGGGGAGAGAACGAATTTCAATGAGTATCCCCTTGAATTCACATGTCAATCTACCGACAGGATCCCGTATTGAGCAATAGCAAATGAATGGATTTCCCTATTAAAACTACTCCGCATTGACCAGTTCTCGTTCTGATGGATCCCCCAGGTCAAGCAAAGCTCGCAAGGGGCCAAAGCATACTGAGGTTGCTGAGGGGAAGGTTTATTTGCCAAATTAAAATAAATGAAAGGAAAGAAAAATGAAATCTATCTAATGTTTTTCTATGCTTGGGTTTATTTTAGATTAATTTTAGCTTGCGGAAAAGAAAACAAGCAAAAGACAAAAGACAAACCACAAAAGAGACAGTTCCCTCCAACCCCTGGTGGAATTGCAAGCCTAGTGGGTTATCCCCACTCTTTCTTATTGGTTCCAGTGATTTTAGAAGAAGGTCTCTTGGTCTCTTATAATTTCAAGACCAAGCAGATTTACAAACTGATGGAAGAATGAGTTAGGGTTTCAGAAGATGAGTTAAGGGGGGTCCCGGATGCTCCGGATCTGCCAAATTTCAGCAGAGCTTCTCCTTGGCTGCTCACAAAACCTGCAAAAACAGCAAGTAATAGATGCCAAAAGGTGCCCAAAACCACTTTGAAAGGACTTGCAAAATATGTTAGCTTTATGCAAAAATTTTCTAACTAAAAGATTGCATAAAAAGGAAGCAAACTAACTAAGGCGAAGCACTAAACTAACTAATCTAAATGTATTTTATTTGCTATTTGGACAGCAAGCAAAAGCCACCTAGATTGGCTAGATAGAAGGAATCTATATTACAAAAATTTGAAAGATCTATCTTTTTGGAAGAAATAAAAAGACATTCTTTCCTGGACTAGATCTATTAAGGATTTATAAATGATAAACAATGTCTAGATCTAGCTTAAACTTGCATGCAAGCTGAAATACTTAAGATTTAGATGATAATGTAAATCTAGCTATTGCATTCATGAAAATAGTAACCAAGAGAATGTAGATTTTTGAGAAGGAGAGAAAGAGAAGCTTTTAGTTTGGAACCCTTGGGCAATGGAGTCTTCTGGTGGATTGAGGAGGGACTATGTCTTTAGAACCTTGGAGTTGTGGAAGATGAAAACTAGCTCAACCACCTCTCCAAACAATGAGATCATGTATGCTTCAAAATACTTGCAACAAATTGTTAAATTGTGGTGCTCCCTACACATGGAATCTAGATAGCATGTAATTAAGCAAAATTTGCATGCAAATCTTTAACCACATATGTAAAAGAAAGACAAAACGATTTAGAAAACAAACTAGTTTAAAAGATCCTTTCCACATTAACAATTGAACAACAAGCAATTAAAACAACATCACCTCATGAATTTGAGCACATGACAATGATCATCCACACACTTTCACAAGACACCTTCTTGACCTCCAAAGCCTTTTATTCCAATAAAGAAGTATTACAATGGTATTACAACAACAAGCTAAGTCCAAACCCCCCTTAGCTAAATGAGGGAGAGGTAGCTTGGTTTTATAGCAAAGTGGCAGCAATTGCCAAAGCTAGAGGGCACACATCCCATGGTGAGAGAGAGAAATGGAACACTGGATGTGAGCCACATCTCCTCAAACTAAAGAGAATTTGCCACATTGCAAGAGGAGGATGAGAAAGAGGGTGAGTCATTCCTTGGGATTGACACCATGAATGAGGATGCGCCACATCTCAAGAGAGAGGGCACACCTTCTCTTGAGATCTCCACCATGCTAACTTCACTTCAACACAACTCACTCCCATTTGTCACTTAACTCCCCCTAGCTCACCATCAAGTGCCACTATCATTCAGTGAACAAAGAGAGAGGGTGAGTTAACTCAAAACATGTCCCGGGGGCGCAGCTTCTCTTGAGATCTCCACCATGCTAACTTAACTCCAACACAACTCACTCCCATTTGTCACTTAACTCCCCCTAGCTCAACATCAAGTGCCACTATCATTCAGTGAACAAAGAGAGAGGGTGAGTTAACTCAAAACATGTCCCGAACACGTTTCCTAAAAATTAGGGATGCTGATTTATTTGTCTTTTTTACCTTTTTTGAGTAAAATTGACTTTTATGAGAGAATAAGTCAATAATTTCTCCCGAAAAGGGGGTAAAAGGGTATAAGCGGTATTCTGGGTTAGAAAACGAATACCCCCAAGGCATATAACACTTCCTAGTACCACATTTTTATTATTACATCAAATTACAAAGTAAAAATCCCATTTTGCGGGAATTTTACGACTAATTAAAAAGTTAAAAAATCCTAAGGGGGACTTAGTGCATGTCCATAAGACTAAAAAATAATGACTAGCATGGTAATATACATTAGACAATAGACTTAGACAACTTACTAAGGCCCAACCATCAATACACACTCCAACTTTGGAGTTAATGAGTGAAAAAACTTAGAAATTATAACTCGCTTAAACAATAAGATATAATTAACAAGTGAAAAAAACACTCTAGAGTATGCACTCATGATTAAGTCTTAGGGGGCTAAGCCTTTTACATAACAAGGTCATCATGCTACCTCATTTTATTACAATTCCCCCATGGGGGTATGGATCATGCATTAAAAAGTAGAAGAAGAAAATTTGAAGGGGTCATAAGACCCGACTGGACTTTTGAATTTTGATTTTGAACAATTGACTTGTTCAACCTTTGCGGATCATCATTAGTCCTGCCTGGTGCAACTAGGGGGGTAACAAGGGGTAACATATTCCTCTTACATAGTTATGACAAATTTATGACAGATTCCTCTTACACAGTTGTGACAAAGTTATCACAGATTCCTTTCATGGAAGATTGTGTAAGAGCTATTCTAGGCATGGGTAGGGCGCTCCACTAGGAGAGGTTCCTTGGGATGCGAGTGCCACCTTTGAGGCTTTTATTAGCAAGTGGTTTTGTAACCACCATTCCCTCTCGTCAAGTTTGACTAGGTAAGGGTGGGTCCACTAGTAAAGGGTTTTTAGTATTTACCATTCTTGCATTTGTGTGGTAACAAGGGGTAACATATTCCTCTTACATAGTTATGACAACTTTATGACAGATTCCTCTTACACAGTTGTGACAGAGTTATCACAGATTCCTTTCATGGAAGATTGTGTAAGAGCTATTCTAGGCATGGGTAGGGCGCTCCACTAGGAGAGGTTCCTTGGGATGCGAGTGCCACCTTTGAGGCTTTTATTAGCAAGTGGTTTTGTAACCACCATTCCCTCTCGTCAAGTTTGACTAGGTAAGGGTGGGTCCACTAGTAAAGGGTTTTTAGTATTTACCATTCTTGCATTTGTGTGGAGTGTGAGTGTGCCTAAGGTTTGTGAGAAGCTATTGTAGTCCCGTGAGGACAATATTATATTTATCTCATGCTTGAGTGAGAAGATAGAGCTTGTTCCAAATCTTTGTTTTCTATCTACTACATTCATGCTGCTACTTGTGAAGATGGGTGTCTATTTGTAGGGTTGATCTCATCTTTTGATATGTGGTGTTTGCACTTCTTAGTTTTCCATTCAACACTGTTGTTTATGAAAATATGAAGCTTTGATTGGTGTTTCATTCTTTTTGTTTTAGTTGTAGGAAAAATTCTTTAAGCATAGATTTGTGTATCATGTGGATGTAAATTATTGGTGAGAAACCACAGTTATTTCACTTTTGTGCATTTGGTTGCCCTATTTATATTCATCTTCCCAACGAGAAGAGAACTAATTTTGAACCCTCAACTATCAAGAAAGATTTTGTTGGGTACAATGAAACATCCGAGGCTTACTAGATCTACATTCCAACGCAACAAAAGATAGTGGTAAGGAGGGATGCAAAATTTGATAAAGGATGGATGGTCCTCAAGTTCCAAGGAGCCTCCCATAGAGATTGTGGAAAGTGAAAGGTGTTTGATCCAATATCTGATCCAAAGGATAAGTTAGACTCAAATTCAGATCATCAAGATCCCAGTTTAGGGGAGAGGGCTTATTACCCTCGAGTTCAGTTAGGACATTGAGATGGCTTACCCAAACATTGAAGATAGCAAAGCAAGTAGAAGCAACTAGGTCTACTTTTTGGTTGAGTCAACCACCTAGAAGATATTTTTCTTACAATGCACTATTGTCTTATATCTTTGATGCAAAACCTTAAAGTTTTGAGGAGGCTAATGCAGAGTAGGTATGCGATGATGCCATTGTTGAGGAATATAACTCCACCATAAAGAATGGTGTGGGAGCTTGTGTCAATACCAATGGGGAAATTTGTGATAGATTCAAGATGGTTGTTCAAGATTGTGCATGCAACAGATGGGAGCATGGAGAAGTACAAAGCTAGAGGATTCTCTTAGAAAAGGGAGTTGATTATAAGGAGTCTTTTGCTTCAGTTGCAAGGTAACACTTCTATCGAAGTCATCATGTTTATTGCATCGGTTTTTGATTGGCCTTTATACTAGATGGATGTAAAGATTTATTTTCAGAATGGTTTGATTGAAGAAGAAGTATACATTAATCAACCAAGAGACTTTGAGGTGCATGGGCAAGTTAACTATGTGTGCAAATTGAAGAAGGCCCTTTATGGGTTGAAGTAGGAACCAAATGCATGGTACTCAAGGATCGATGAGTACTTATTGAAGTTGGGCTTCACCAAGACTACATTAGATCCAAATCTTTATTATTTATATGATAAATCTGATTTACTTGTTTTGGCCTTGTATGTAGATGATTTAATTTATACAACCAATTTTTGGAAGCTCATTGCATGGTGCAAGAAAAAGTTGGCAGGCAAATATGACATGAAGGACATTAGCCTTATGCATTACTTTTCGGTCTAGAGGTTTGGCAAGGTGCAAGTGAAGTCTTCCTTTGGCAAGGGAAGTACACGGTAGAGATTTTAGATGTTAGACTACAAACCTTTGGTCACTCCTATGGTGCCAAATATGAAGTTATCCACTGATTTAGATTCCGATTTGTAGATCCATCTTTTTGTATGCAATTAATTGGTTCCCTTATGTATCTTGTGAATAGCATGCCCATTGTTTGTTTTGTAGTGAATACTTTGAGCTAGTTTATGGTTGAAGCTCAATAGAGTCATTGGAAAGTGCCAAGCATGTGTTCAAATATTTGAAGGGCATAGTTCATTATGGTATGGGGTATGTTGGAGATGGAGAGTTGTTGCTACATGGTTTTTGTAGATTTAGATGAAACCCTTAGCTGCGGGGAAGTTTGAGATTTTGAGAGAGAAGCTTAGGTTGGTGGAGAAAACCTTTCTCACAAAGAGAGAATGCTAGTTTTTTGTTGCTCCGAGTTGTTCTCCTAGGAAGATGGCTCACTTGTGAAGGAGGGAACATTATTGTTGGAGGGAATTTCTTGTAGCATGGGTGTGCCATGTGGGAGAGATTCCCTTACATATTTATGATGAATTCCTCTTACATAGTTATGACAACTTTATGACAGATTCCTCTTACACAATTATGACAAATTCATTATTGAAGAATGTGTAAGAGCTATTCTAGGCATTGGTATGGTGCTCCACTAGGAGAGATTCCTTGGAATGTGGGGCACAGCCTGTAACATACATAATATATATAAATATTAATAATAATAATAATAGTTAATTAAGGGACACTAAGGGACACATCCCTTCATGAATAGTTGCTATAAGTGCCTTTAGGATTTGTATATATACTAGTGTTACCAACATCAACAACGACACAATATTGCTGAGGGTCTGAAAATGCAAATATCGACAACATCGGGGAAAATATCTAAAAATATCGGAAAATGTTGTAAGAACGAAAAAAATACAAAAATATTCATTTTTTTCAATTTTTTATATATCTAAAGCATCAACAACATCAAATAAAGTGTTTCACTATCCAGCATAGTGCCCCATTTTTTTTTCGATTTTTTAAATATCTAAAGCATCAACAACATCAAATAAATGCATTTCCACATAAATATGAAAAGAGAACTGATATATAAGATGTATATGATGTCTAGTAAACTCCAATACATCACAGTCTACATATCAACACTGAATCATGTCCCGAATATAAAGTCTCAAAATATCATCAAAAAATATAATAAGTGACAAATGTATCTCATCATCACGAGTCATCTACAATGAAATCAAATAAAGTCTAATGATTCCCTCTGCCCCTTTTATGGGAAAAGATGATAGCTTTTCCTTTAGAGGAAGAAGCCCCTGGGGCTAGCATTGGACTCTAATGTCCTATAGAAGAAGCAGGAGCTAGACTCTGGTGTCCTCTACTGGTGCTACTTCCAATTACAACTCTCTCTATCGGAGTCCGTGAAGATGGTGGCTGACTCTGCTCTGTAACATCCTCCTCCTTCGCCTCCTCCTCCTCTACTACTGCCCCCTCTACCTCCTCTTGTATCCAATCAGACATCGATTCCAAGATAGGTCTCTTGGACTCAACCCTCCATGCAACATTGGTGTCAATCCCATCCAACGAAATGGCGTTCACATCAGGTGTTTTTTGAATCTGCCTCACCAACAATCGAAGATTGTAGTAGACATATACCATGTCATTGAGGCGCTAGGATTCCAACCTGTATGAGGGCCATAAATTATAAATTAATAATAAAATTATAATTTATAATACATAATCTAGACTATAGAGGGTGACAAGGCATAAAATAATAATTATAATTTATAAAGAATTAAAAATTTAATTTGAAAATTTATAACCTGTTGCGCTTCTTGGTGTGTATTTTCTCAAATGCACTCTAGTTGTGCTCGCATCCTAAAGAGTTACATGATTGGCTAAGCACTCGAATGGCGAGTTTTTGTAGATGGGGTACTCTACCACCATAGCTTATCCACCAAGCATCTACAACAAATTAGAGAAACATAATAAAAGACATTGAAATTTGAAAGTTAAAAGTTGAAACAAAATTGAAAGAAAAGATATTGAAATTTGAAATTTAATGAAGCTTACCTAGAATTTTGGTCTTCTTATCAGCTATAGCCATTTGAAAGCCAAAAGTCCCACCAGACATCCTATATCTTTCCATTTCTTTGGAAATCTTTGCACGTTCTTCATGACTTAGCACCATTCTCTCAACACATGTGAGGAATCCTTCTATAACCTCAACATCAAATCTAAAACCACATGAGTAAGAGAATGCAGGATTGAGGTAGATCCTTGCAACATGAATTGGGCGATGAAGTGTATTGTTCCATCGTTGATCAATCACTCCCCATATTTGTAGTCGTTTATGAAATCCATCATCTCCCTTGTCATCATAATAGGCACGAATGGTTTCTTTGGCCCTATCCATGGCCTCATACAAGTAGCAAATCTTCCAACTCATGTGAAACAAACATAATCTTTAGGTTCCGCATAGAAGCCAAGATAGATCGAAGAGATATGAAGCTAGTGGCAAAGCACGTGATTGCAGGACGCACCAACTCCCTGTTATTTGTGAATCTTCTCATCAAGCTAAGCACATATGCATGATTATATATGAATTTTGTGATGCTCTTAGCCGATTCAACAATGTCCCTGATATAAGGAATTTTTCCCATATCCTCTAAAATCAAATCTATACAATGTGCAACACAAGGAGTCCAAAACAATGTAGGATACCTATGCATAAGCATCCTACCTGCAACAACATAGTTAACAACGTTGTTCGTTATGACTTGGACAACATATTGTGGACCCACCTCCCGAATGAACTCATACAACAAGTCATATAACAATGATGCATCTTTAACATGTGTAGATGCATCAACAAAAATTACTAAATATTGTCCCCTTGGGACAATTAACCAAGAAGTTAAAAATTGTCCTGCCCTTCTGGTCCGTCCAACCATCTGAGATCACGGTGCATCCAGTGATTTCCCATGATGCCTTACGCTCCTCCAATCTGCTAGCACAATCAAGCTTTTCATTATGAAGGATAGGCCCTCTCAACTCCTCATAGGTAGGCCTTGTACCCCGGGCCAACAACAACAACTGCATCAAACATTGGTTGATAGAATGGGTTGTTCTTGGCAATGTTAAAAGGAATGTCACTCCATAAGAAACACTTACCCACCAGCTTATCAACCTCTTCCTTCTCCTTTTGTTTTACCATTGACCTGATAGAAGGTTGTGCACCAGGTGTGGTTCTAGGAACAAAAAACGATGAGGTCGAAGAATGGGTTTCCCTTCTAATTCCTCCCTCAAATATTTCACATCATCCCCGTGCAAATTGAGCTTTCTTAGCTTCCATGTATTCTCTGGCTAAACCCATATCCTCAAGCGCTTTGTTGGCAATACGGATGATTTCAGGGGTTGAATTTGGGCAAATATCCACTTCATGTCCCATAATTTTTGCAAGGTGGTATTTCAGTTGGGTAATTCCCCCCCATCATTCTCATCCTACACAATTTGCAATACAAATTTTGTCTATTAAACCCCTGCTCGGGATCACCATATTCCCACATAGCATCCAATTTTCTCGGCATTTTCAATCTTCAAGTGATCAAACCTAGGGCACAAAAAGAATGGAAAAAAATTAAAATCACCATTTAACTTTTAAAGAATCAAGATTCAAGATAATACAATCTACAAGCAGTACAAATTTACAAAAGGGGGGAAAACTGATAAATTTGCAAAAAAAAACAATGGTTGGAAATCAATCCACACTTCAAAATAATTTGATGGCAGCTGATAAAAACAGTCCCTAACTACCAAGATGAAGGATACATAGCAAAAATTAAAAATACAAAAACAAAAAAAAGGGTGCAAACTGTTTCCCATACCTACAAATGCGCCCTTGCTTGAGGGAATCAATCGCTCCTCCTTGTCTTTGGTTGAAGGAAAACTTGCCTCTTTCTCCTTTTCTCTCCAAACCCCACACTCTTTTTGCAAAATGAGAAATTAAAAGTCAAAATATGGCTTTATTTCTGGCCTGTTCCGCGCCCGTGTGACATTTTCGATCATTGCACGATATTATCACGCTATTTTCGTAATTCATGCGATATTATCGGGACGTGAAAATATAGCGATATTTTTGGCGATAATATCGCCGACCTTCGTTTTGGCGATACTATCGCAAACATTGCGATATTATCGCGATGCTGGTAACACTGATATATACGGCACTATCATTGTATCTTCATGCATATCATATTATTATAAATTTACTCAATATATTATTATTTCATCCTAAATGGATTACTTTATTCTATCCTACTTAAATTGGATATTCTTATAGTTGTCAAACAGGTTTGTTTGCCACACTTCCTTTGAGGCTATTATAAGCAAGTGATTTTGTAATTGTCCTTATTTCTTGTGAAGTTTGACTAGGTGAGGGTGGGTGCACTAGTAAGGGGTTTCTTTTCATTGTCACATGTGTGTGGAGTGTGAGAGTATGCCTAAGGCTTGTGAGAAGATATTGGAGTCCCTTAAGGACAATATTGTATTTTTCTTATGTGTGGATGAGAAGGTAAGGCTTGTTGTTCCAAATCTCTGTTCTCTGTCTGCTACATTCATGCTGCTATTTGTGTATATGAGATTTCATCTATTTTCAGGGCTCATCTCATCTCTTGATATGTGGTGTTTGCACTTTGGAGTTTCAATTGAGCACTGTTTTTTAAATCTGAAGCTTTGATTGGTGTTTCTGTCTTTTGGTTTTAGTTGTAGGACAAATTCTTAGAGTGCAGATATGTGTATCATGTGGATGTAAAATTACAACATGGTGCAACTTCCAACCTCATTGTAAAGACTTTTGACACTTCCCATTTCCCTAAAACTCTTTGAGGTCATGTTATAGCATGCATTGAAGTGTTGAACAAGAAAGGTTTTTAAACTCTATTTCTAGCCATTCAAAAGCACCACAAATTTGTCCCAACAAATTTCAAGGAATTAATTGGTGAAATATCAGAAAGCACGCAGGCACCAGTTGGAACATAGTGCTAAGAAATCGGCCGTGAAAAGCATTGAAGAACAACCTTGTTGCTTACCTGTTATGGTTATAAATAAGGAGTAATGGAATGGAAATAGAAAATAAAATGTAAGACACAAGCTGAAGGAGAGTTGTATTTGAAGGAGAGTTGTAAAATGTAAGACACAAGCTGAAGGAGAGTTGTATTTGAATGCTTCAAAATACTATACTCATAGGAAGTCTTTAATATTAATCTCGAAACTCAAATTCTTATCTAATATAATATAAATCTTTCATCAATGCACAACCCTGAAAATGTAAGACACAAGCTGAAGGAGAGTTGTATTTGAATGCTTCAAAATACTATACTCATAGGAAGTCTTTAATATTAATCTCGAAACTCAAATTCTTATCTAATATAATATAAATCTTTCATCAATGCACAACCCTTTAGATATTGCCCATGAAGGCAATATTGTCTTCACAATATGTATTAAGGCAGAGATTTTGTTATTCAAAATGCTATTTACTTTAGCATACATTGGGGTAGGAAACAAACTTGGCCAGAATTTTTCAGTTGATATAGTTATGGAGGAACCTGTTCTTTCTTGAAGTTGGAGGAATTATTTTACATCTTAAAACTGGTGTTCTTGGATTGCATAAGACATGCTTAAATTCGATCCAAGTTAAGTTCTATCTTTGATTATTCTTTTCTCAGTTGACAGTATATGATATTTTCTACCAAAATTGTGATAATTGTTGAGATGCAATAAACTTTAGCAATGACAGTATCTATTTGAAGAACAGTGGTTTTTATAAATAGAATTGTTGAAAAGCTATATATTGGAATCATAATGCATGTACAAATGGGAAAATAAACTAGAGTGATCATAAACAAAGCTTTTGGTTGGCCCTTATGACCAGATAGCTTTCTATCAGCAATTAATAACTCTATTACTTTATTCTTTATTTAGCCATTTTTCAAATTTTTCCTCTAAACATAGCTATAACTTTGGTAGAAACATGTAAAAGATTGTTATTATTTATTGAGTTGTTAGAATATCAGAACTAATTTTAAAACATCCCATTTGTAGAAGAGTAGATAAAGTTTACTTTAGAATTGTTTATTTTATTAACTAAAAGTGATATAGTATAATGCAGTGTTGCCAGAACCGAACCGGTCATCGAACCGGTCGACCCCAAAAACCAGAACCGGACCGGAACCGGAAAAAAACCGGAAAAAAACCGGATCAAAAAACCGGTTTCTAAAAATACATAAAATATTCAATTTTTCGAAA
>ML780914.1:493921-507045 GCA_009831015.1 Picea engelmannii
AGACCGGTTCCGTACGGAACCGGCCGGTTCCGTACGGAACCGGTCAAAAACGGTTCTCTTCACCGGTTCGAACCGGAAATGCCCTGAAACCGGTCGGACCGGCCGGTTTTGCCGGTTCCGGTCCGATTCTGGCAACACTGGTATAATGCCTCGGATGAATCTTCTTTTCTCGTTTCTGTTCCTTTTCCTTTAAGTGATTCCAAAGATATTATTTATTTCAGTACTCCATAAGTAGCATGCTAGATATTATGAAGAAATCTACCTTATAAATGAAGTTGTAAATCAAAACTTGCAGGGAGCTGGATGTGCTGCTTCGTCGTCGTGTAGTTGCTGATGTGGCATCTTGCTCATTGACTTTGGCATCTCTTTCTCGTTTGGTTTGTACATTGCTTTTGTTTCTTCCATTTTTTTCTAACCTCTGAAAATTCCTAGAGGCCAGGACTGAATTTTTGTATATGAATTTATGCTGAAGTAGGCATTTTTCTCTGCCACTGTTTAGTAAGTGGTTGTTTATGACATTTTTGAAGGTTCAATCGCTCCCTAGCATGGTTATCATGGATGAAATTGGAGACCAGGTATTGATTTATATATTAGTTATATTTGTGTGTATGTCTGTGTAGCTTCTATAACATTGAAGACGAAGTATGGTTTTTTACCATTATACTTTTCCCGGGAAGTCAATCTCTTATTGTTACTCAAATGTTTTGTACATTTTCAATATATTTTCATTATGTTTTAACATTATTACTTTTTAATTAAAATTTCTTTATCTCAATGTTTGTTATTTTGTGTCCTGAATATGATGCTTTTGCATATTCTCTAATATGGTGACACTATTGCTGATTGCTATGTTTCTATTATTAATCTGTCTTTGATTTTTTATATAAATTCTTTGTGGTATGACCAATAGAAGTACCTTATATATGAGCTGACTTGAGATCACTCTAAATATAATTTTTCATTCTAATTCACCGTCAGCTTAATGCTTTTTGATCAGGATAAATAGAGGCTCGACTCCTTGTGCACTTGAAACATGATCAATTTATTATGTTCATGTTGGTTAGGGTGAGTTTTGATCAGATTAAGATCAGTGTTACATTTATTGCGATAATATCACCAAAATCCAATGTGGCGATAAATCACCAATGTTAATTGCGATAAATTCTGTTTTTGAAATTGTCGCCCTGTCTGCATCAATATCACCTTATAACCAGATTCTTGGTCTTTTAACCCTCATTTTGCAAAAGTGAGTTAGGGGATTGAGCTTTGAGGATATTGTGACCATTTTCCATTAAGAAAACAAGGGGAAATCCGTTGTTTTCATTGCCATGATTCATCTCATGAGATACATTTATTTTTGTTAAGATGTGATTTTGTATTATCCTGTCAAGACTTATGACTTAGGACAGATATCGTATTTCAGTTTTGATGATTGATGTACCACTTGACATCTTATACATCTTATATATCAGTTTTATTTTCATATTTATGTAACAATGTGTTTGCTTGATGTTGACGTTGCTTTAGAAGTTCAAAAATTGAAAAAAAATGATTATTTTTGTGTTTTTTAAGTTTCTTGATAATTTCCAATAATTTCCCCGATATTGCTGATAAGTTGTATTCCAGACCCCCGGCGATAAATTCCCGATAAGGATAAATGTAACATTGAGTTGCATAATATATGAAAACATGCATATTTGTGCTACTTGTAAATGAATACTACATTATTATGAAGTTAGAAATGCCATCCACAATTCCATAGTACATTGAGGATTATATTGAAACTTTGAAAGAAAGCCTTATGAATAAATGAGCAAGAACATTTAAATGACAAACATAAATGACAAGCAATGTTCCACCATCGCTTATATTGGGATTCTCATCATTAGTATCATCCTTCATCTTTTGTCTCTTGTCTAGCCTTTGCCTCTACTTCAATCCTCTAGGGACATCAGTCAACACCACCCAATTTTGATGAAACTGCCTAATCCAAGCCTTAAAATATGGTTGAAAAAGCTCAACATGCCTAATCAATGAGTTTAGTTTGAGTGAAGGGTACATTTTTGCTAAGGCCATGACAAAGGAGTTCAACAATAAACACCACCAACATTGGGGTACAAAAAGGGCTTGGTGCTCTTGAACAAATGCCAATCATATACCCTTATATGTAATAGAATCCAATGAAAACGTTGCAATCCCATCAATCTCGAAATATTGAAAACTGTTAATTTTGCCGAATTTTGAATGGGATATGAAATTCTACTTTCTCCATATGAAGTCTGATGAGGTTGGAACCAATCTCAAACATTCTGAAACAATTAATGGTAATGTTAAAAATTTAAGTAAAAATTGACATTTTCTTTATCTTTCCTGTTGAAAGATAAAGGAAATGTTAACTTTTACTTTAAGAATTTAACATTACTATTAATCACCAACATTTTTGGTCATACCTACTCAAAAACTACAGTCATGGTTCTCAACGTGTCTAAGGACCGCCTGGGGAGAGTCTAGAGAGCACCTATCGAGCACCGAGGGAGTGTGCTCCCTACTCTGGTTGTGTCCCAGGGAACGCCATGCTCCCCATAGTGGTAGGGAGCATCCTAAAGAGCCTTGGAGCGCACTCCCAAGGGTGCTCCTTGGATGCTCCCACTTTGAGTGCGATTCCGAGGGGGGGAGCGGTCCCTGGGAGAGCACTCATGGTAGCATGGATCATAGCATTTCATAAGCATAGATAGGCAAGGGCTTGTAGCTGAATCCTCAAGAAAAGTGCTTCATTCAACCATCCATAATACTCAAAAGAAAATAGACAATAGACGAGAGTAGTATGAGTTCTCTTCTCAATCCTCCAACAACCAGTACAATGAGAGGGGGCCACTTTAAGTAGATGGAGAGCCAAACCCTCTTGGAATAAAATAATATTATTTTCTAACTAACTACGGAGAAAAATAATAAAATATTGATGGTGGTGCCAATAGGATATTTTACCACCCAAACTATCATCTTTAGCTTAAAGTCCCAAAAATAGGGTAGTAGCCATGTGGAACTTAGGATGTTGGCCACTGTTACCTCACCAACAGTCCTCTACACTTTAGACCAAGGTATACCTAAGTCAAGGGGGGTTTCCCTATTGGTTACTAGGCTCACTTTGTGTAGTAATGAGTGGGAGTAAAGAGAACATAGAAACAATGTAATGAAGGATAAAAAAGGTAAATGGGTTTGGTGGTGATGGATGAAAGGGAGTCCAGTGCCTTATCTATTTGGGCTATGGAGTCATTTAGGCAATTTCAAGAAGGCAAGTCAAGTGCTTATATGCAGCCATATGACATGTTCTAAACTCCTTGACTTGGTTCAACAAACAATCAAAGATGTGAATAATTGTACCCTTAAGTTTTGGTGATTAGATCTTACAAGTTTATGAGGGAGAAGGTCTATCTAGATCCACAACTGAAAGCACAATAAGGTGCCCCCTTACCCCAAGACTCTATATATATTATAGACACACCTAATCAAAAGGATGTAGAATGTGAGATGTTGTGATCTTAAAGGTAGATTACCAAAGACCATAAGATAAGATTTAACTTTACCACTATATGATCCTCCGATGTAGCATGGTTCTCCTCTATGGCTTTATTTTTTCCTTTTTCATTCATAAATCTTGTAATATATAACCTTCAAATGACACACTAGAACATATATCCACAATATAGAAAATTAGAAATTACATAAATGAAGTCAACACTTACATATACAAGACACCTTAACCTCCAATTCTTGGAGCTAGCTTGCTCACAAGTTTTTCCATTATCACTGAGTTCCAATCCAGGTTGCAAATGGAGAGGGAAAGCCCTTATATAGGCTTGAGCTCCATCTCCTTCATACAATAAATAATGAATTGTTTCCTCAGATCCATTAGTCCTCCTAGTAATAATAATAAAATTGTCTCTAACAAACCCTTTACTAAAAGTATAAAGAGTTTGTGAAGATCCACAATCTCCTCTATGATGTTACAATAAAATAGTCTAGGAAACAACTAACTAACTCCAACAATTAAGTCAACAATGAATAAGTAATGGAGTTATTTGTAACAATCTCCAAAAATAGAGTCAAGGAAGTGGGGTGCCTTCTTTGGTCAAGAATTGTACCAAGTCTAACTTCCAAAAATAGTAAGAAAGAAATCTTATCCAAAAGTGCTCTCTCCTAAATATGAGTCCACATGTGCGCCTTTCTAGAAGATGTGTCCATATAATTTACAACACAACAACCTCCTCCAAGTGGGTAAATCAATCCATACATGAATGCTCCAACTATGTGCCAAGTGGACCTGTTACTGCCCAAACTAGCAGTCCTACAAGGTCTTAGACTGCTATGGGAGCAACACAAGGGATAGGTGCCCAATGTCACCACAACACCTATCCTCTCCCTTTTCAAGCCCAACTCCCACTCACGAAAGGCTTTGGGAGGCTTCCCTATCACACAACACAATCACCTTACCCAACCGATTAGTAGATCAATGCCTTAACTAGTTGGCTATGGTGAAGGGGTAGGAGTTAATTATTTTAATAGCTTGCTGAAATAAAGGACACTGCAGAAAATAAAATGATCGAACAACAAGCTAACTTACCCTTACTCTTCAAAATAATGATGAAATGAAGTACAAGAGAGAAGGAGAATGTTGTTACAACTTTTCCGAATGACTAGCTAGGTGAGTACTTTGACCAAAGTGGCTGAAAATGAGTAATGTCCTTGCTTTCCTGTTAAATCAGACCTGCAAAACACAGTAAAACGCAGAGAACAGCAAGGAAATGACCTTTTTGGGCCTCTCACAAGTGAAAAAATGCACTAGATCACTAGATCTGTGGGTAAGAATGTTAGGGAAGCGAAGTATAAGTGTTTACTAAGCCCAATAATAATCAGATCTGCGGTAAATCTAATTTCCAGCAAGCTGGAAATTACTTTTGCAGAACTGGGGTTCAAATCCCCCTAGGGTCAAAACCCAAAAATTTGCTACAGCCAAAAATTTCAATTGTTGGGCTGTAGTTATGCTTTATAATGACTAGAAACAAAGATATAATATGAAAAACAGATCTGGAATTGAAACAAAAGGGTTTAGGAAGGTAAAACTTACAAAATGTACCCTTTAAATGTGCCCGCCAAGTGTAGATCTGAATATTTTATTTGTTGTTATAGTGCAGATCTGCACACTTTTTCTCACACAAACCCTTGTAATAGATGTTAAATGAAGCATAGAACTCAAGAGAATATTTATCTTGGGGTAGGGAGAAATCCCACAAGGCAAAAACCCCAAGATCTACTAGCTTGATGAAGATAAAATTGAAATACAAAGCTAGGGTATGATTTTTTTTGTATTTTTGTAATTAAAGATGATTTAAAATATTTAATTAAAATGGTTGAAGACATTGAGAGATTTTCTTACCTTTAATTCTTACCTTATAATGTCTTTGGTTTATGCGATTATGGCCCCGTGAGCTCAAGATTGGCCAGATAGATTTCTAGACGATTGGATTTGAGTGGACGCACTATCGCCCCCAATGCTAGAAATTTTACCAATAGATGGGTTCTTCCTTGGATCTTGCTAAGAGAGCTCCTCTACAAGATGGTCTCCAAGATAACAATCAACTTGGGTCGAAGAGATAATAGACCACTTGGTTGAAGCTACTCCCAAAGGAGTTGGTCCAACAACTTTGGTGTATTAACCTTGGATCCCACAAAGAGAGTAAGGAGACGAAAGCCTATCTTCCTGTCTTCCACGTGACTATGTATCCCCTCAATATATTGATTGAATATTTTCCACAAGTCTTCTAAAGAATCTTGTCAAAGCACAATTACAAATATCCAAAACCAAGAAAATCAAACATTACAACATATAATCCACAGTGACACAAGAGAATTGAGTTATGTAAAATGACATTACGATCTCACAAAGTTTCAACAACAAAAAAATGAGAGGAGTAGCTAGCTTTATATAGTTAAATTTGTAACGACTAGTTTCTAAGTCCCTCATAACTTTTTTTTTGGTTTGCTCATCCACAATTGGTTGGAGGCTAAACCATTTGATGATATATTTTTTTTTATATCATTCCATGGTCAAAATGGGATAAATTCCATTTTTAGAATGCATGACTAATTGATTTGGTGGAGGAAATAAACTTAGGGACAATTTCCCCTTGAGAAATGAGCATAACGGCTATATTTTGTCCACATTGACTATTCTTCCTTCCAACGGCTAGTTTGACTTGTCAAATCAATTAATGAGTAGTTGCAATTTGTCCCAAAGAGGATAATTTGGTCATTTAGTGGTTAAATTAACCACTTTGCTTGGAAATAGAGCATCTTTGAATAAAATTAATTATTTTGCATGTGGAGAAGGAATCTTTGACTTGCCAAAATTATTCCAATGCTAGAAGACCCCAAACACTCCACTCCTTGACCATTTGACCTTGTAAAATGTGCCCCATGATTTTGTAGAAGTGGGATGATTTTCTTTTGGGAGGTAATATCTCTCTCAATATTCCGTCAATGAAAATTCTGCAATATGTGTTTTTCTCATGATTTTTTCCTGGTCATTTTGAACCCATGTTGTATTTTTCCCTTGGCAGTGCTCAAAAGACGTGCACTGCATGAAAAAATGTGCAATGATGAAAACTCCCTTAATATTTCATCAATCACGATTTTGCTATACGGGTTTTGCTTGTGAATTGTTTTTGCTCATTTTGAACCCATGTTGTATTTTTTCCTCGGGGACCACTGCATGGAAAGACGTGCATTGCATGATAAGATGTGCAATGATGAAAACTTTGTGATATTTACATGTTGAGAACAAAAATGATAGTGCACCATGGCTAAGGTATGCCTATAGACTCAATATAAGATAACCATGTGGGAAGACATAGGTGTGCATGACATGGACCATACTAGGCCCCCTAAACTGCAACCACCCCTACATAAGACATGTGGCTTCACACAGTCATGTATCTCAATAGATCTGTGCCACAACCTCCAATCCTATCTAGGACGAGAGACGGTGAGACAGGGACATAAGGGGACTGATCATGATCGGACTAAGTCTAGAAGTCCACTACAAAAGTCATCCACTATGGTTTACATGGCTTTAACTTGCATCCTTGGGCTTACAATGGTGTAGCCAAAATGAAGACTCTAGGGTACCTCCGGGAGAGGTAACATGACCTTTAGACTAGGTCTCCCACCTGAAATAACAGGTATATCTCCTTGTAGTACGTGTTATCATCCCAACAATCTTCCTCCAATAATGGATCTGAATGTGGACATAGCATAGCATAGGATGGAACTTGAACAAACCATCACAAACTCTTTGAACAATGGTCATGTTCGGTGATCTGCAAGGATGGGCTCACTCTCCAATAAGTGAAGCTGTCACAACTAGTCCCAAACATGATGGAACACTCTCCAAACGTAGTAAGAAACTTCAAAATAAGCTAGGTGAGACTACTAGATGATATGCTGGCTACTGAGGTCAGTGTGAAATGCTGCTCCTACAAAACAATAGAACAAACATTGATGCTACAGGTTTACGTATGACCACAAATGCTTTGGTGCCCATGTTAGCAATGATATACTCTAATCACATTAAATCATGGTTAGCTAACCTTTATCAACATGTGTGTTGAATAATTAATCATAAAAACCTTAGTAGAACATAACCATTATTCCCAACAAATACAAGTGCATGCCACATCCACTAGAAAACTCACACAAGAACCCAACATGTCTCTGTCACCAAGGAAATATATCATATAGTTGTGGGAGTATAAAAAGGTGGTTATGCTATCCAAATAAAACAAAGGGGGTGATGTGACACGCACCCTCCTAACCAAAATACCACCATGGAGTTATCCACATACTGAAAAGGCTGAAGTATACCATCACAACTATTGACAGGAGATGAACTGATCACTTTGCATTGAATGCCTTTCTCGAAAGTAACACAACAGCTGTCGTTGATCAACAGTTAGTTATTAGGAAATCATAATATCTCTCAGTCAACCAGGGGATGATGCCTGGAAAGGTACATGCTTCCATAATATGTCTCTGGGATAATGCCAATAATATTCCTGATGGCTGCAAATGTATGTTCATTGATAAAAATGATCTGAATAGGCTCATATATCATCCCACTGAAACTGCAATATGACCCTAGAATCATGCTCTGTAATCCCCATGCAATATGATAGGCGACCACTAGCTCCAACATGGGGACATGCACTCTGGAAGAGTACATGAGACTCTAGAATCTCTGGTAACACTTGAGGCAATCTCAACATGAAGATGATTAGATACACAATGATGGGGTGAGACTCTCACACCAAAAATCATATGACAAAACTATCAATAATAAAGTGCAACTACATAATAAAGTGCATGACATAAAAAATGGCTCTAGAATATGCAGTGAGCCAAATGTTGACAAATGTATGAAATAAAGCAACTACTCTAATCTACTGCTCATAAGAGCTTATTCATTTATATTAATTCTATTTTATGGCACTAATTGCCATCAGAATAGTACAACTTTAGAATTTTCCCATGTTACCTCCTTGGTTCTCACTTGGTGCAAAAGTCCCTAAGCACATGTTGTGAAACCCCAAGGGCAACTTAGGCAAGCTACCCACTGTCGCCTCAGTAGCCTTGTGTTTATCACTTTAGACTAGGTGAATTCTAGCCTAGGGGGGCTTCCCTATGGTTACTAAGCTCAATGTGTGTAGTATAGAATAGGAGCAAGAGAGAGCTTAGAAAATAGAAATGATTTTTGGAGGATTTTTATAAATTTGGGTGGTGGATGAAAGGGAAGATCGGCGCCTTCTTCTGTTTGAGCTGTGGGGTCATGCATGCAATTTCAAAGGGATGTTCTTATGAATAGTAGGGGGCAGGAGGCAACCAAAGTGACATGCACAACAACAGCCCCAATTTAGTCACTAATATCACAAATTTGATGGGGGCGAGGGTCTATGTAAGATCCACTTCTAAAGGAAAAACTAAGGGAGCCCCCTACGTAAAGAATGTTTACAGATGCAATGATTTAATGAGATCGAATGCATAATATTGTCCTCTTTAAAGTAAGCGACACAAGAAGGATTAAAGAGTACTAACCTTCTCCAATGTAGCAACCTTGCTCCTCTATGGTCCTTGTGTTGAGTCTAGCATCCACAAACATGCAAACAAAGATGCTAATGGTGTGCCTAGAACAATATGCCATGTGTAAACAAAGTTGTACATACATTTCACAATGTCTTAGACAAATACAAAACACCTTTATTCCAAAGCTTGGGAGCTCTTTCACTCACACTTTACAAATGGAGAGAGCAAACCAAAGCTTGGGAGCTCTTTCACTCACACTTTACAAATGGAGAGAGCAAACCCTTATATAGGTTTTAGTTCAACTGTTTTCTATAATACAATAATACTTTCCTTATTTGTTCTCCAAGGAAAATATTATAAAATACTAAAATTATTTACAATAATAGTCTAAGTGGGTGAATTAGGAGAAAAAAAAGCCTATAGAAAATACTAAATACAAGCTTCTAGATGAATGTGATGCCACATGCCATCTTCCTCATTCTTTTAACTCATTCAAGGTGAAATCCAAGTGCCATTTGACCTCATGTGCAAGGGCACTCTTCAAGAAATAACCAACTCAATATAATAATAAAAATGCCGAGTCAAACAACTAGGGCACATCTCCAATATAGATGAGTAATTGCCAAGTTTACAATTCCTCATGAGGGCGCTCTCCTAGACATGCATGGAAATGCCAAGTGTGATGGTTAGAGTGCTTCTTATGGAGTCCTTTTGACCAATAAACAATATAAAACATCTCTTTGAACAAGTGCGCCCTTGGTATTTGAGCTTTGTGGACCTTTTTGACTAGATAACAAAAATAAAATATTCCTTTAACAAGTGCACCCTAGGAAAAGTGCCTTGTGTCCACATAACAACCACCATCATAATAAAATGTTCTATGCATTAACTTTCCTTTGAAGAGAGAAATTAGTGCACCCTTGATATTTGTGCCCTTTGACCAAGTCAACCATGAAGCAACCGTCATAGGAAGTGCACCCTAGGTATTTGTGGAAATGGCCAGATTTTCCTGTGCAACTGGAGGGTTAAGATCCAGCTTGCTTTCATTAGGATGGTATTCAGTGATATATGCAACTTGTTTCATAGGGATCAAAGTCCATTTCAGAGGCATATTCACCAGTTTTGGGGAAAATTGTCACTTTTAGCAATTTTCCTATTTTCTAGAAGCCAAAGTTCTAAGGTCTGCTGGTTAGAGGTGATCACATATTTTTGGTCCTTGCAAGCTCACGATGTCAATGATATTTTTCTGGGTGACATTCAAAATAATTATATTTTTAGAAGTTAGGGTTTTAGGGCTCGTATGTCGATTTTGCACATATATTTGGGGTTCCTTGCAAAAAATAGAGTTTGATGAGATTGATTTCATTGACATGCGAAATATTGCTATTTTTAGCAATGCCTATTTTAGGTGTGCTATAGTTGGCAACATGCTCATAACAATGCCCTTCATTTTTTCTTCTTTCCTATTTTTTAGGAGTTGGACACCTACTTTTGGCATCGCTATATTTAGTAGTACTATTTTTGACAGTTGTGGATTTTATATTCTTGGTTCCAGTGAGCAACCATGAATGGGTTTGAATTGAGCAAGTGGAAGTATTTCAGTGTGACATGTGGCAACCATTAGGAGGGTTCTCTCATGAGGCAAATCCCTAGGTCAAATCGATATTGAGCTTATCCATGTTGTTGATTGCAACTTCATGAGACATCCTCCAGATCGTTCTCCTCTTGACTGAGTTGAGACATCTGTGAGAGAGATCCCAAGTGTTGGGTGTGCCCATGTGATGGGTGTGCATCAAACTCTGGACTGAGTTGCGATGACGTGTGGTCTCTTGTCTATTCCTTTGGACTGAGTTGAGATGACTTGAGATGGTCTCCTGCCTTGTACTCCTCTGGACTGAGTTGAGTCGGCTTGAGATGGTCTCTTGCCTTGTACTCCTATGGACTTAGTTGAGTCGGCTTGAGATGGTACTCCTGTGGATTCAATTGAGTTAATCTGTTGAGTGTGACGTCCATGTGGCTGAGCAGATGTGGACGTGGCCCTAGTGGCTGAGCACTAGAGGATGAGAGAGATCCTTGCTATATTGTCTGAGAGTAAGATTTGTTGTAACCCTAATTTATGTTGTAAAGGGTACAAGTCGGCCCCACCATGTGAAAGATAATTAATATTGTGTAAAGATTAATTATATTTTTGAGTTATAGAAGTCGGCTCTATTGTGCCAATAGACACACCTTTTGCTGTGTCAAGTCTTGTATAAATAAGAGTGGATCCCCATTGTGGATCACACCCACTCACTTGTCATCTCATAATTTCAGCAAGCACTTGTACGACTGAAGTGCACATCTTTCTAGGGCGCAAGTTTATAGGTTTTGTAAGCACCCTCTTGTGTGCTAAGGTCTATGGTGTGGGGGATCTTCTCTTGAGAATATAGCAAAGGATTGCTGGGTTTTTCCCTTGATTGAGAAGGGTTTTCCCAGGATACTTCTTGTGTTGTTGTGCATGGTTATTCTTCTTGTGATCTTGGTTATTGCAACACTTGTGTATGGTATTGCTGCATTGTTTATGGTTCAAGTACATGCTAAATGAAATAAATTACATGTGCATGAGCTAAGCATTAAAATTCAACATGGTATCAGAGTAGAGTTCCTGAAGAGACCATTGCACAAGCCATTGAGGAAGCCAACCGTCACCTCCTTGCTGCAACTGCAAAAACGACTCCCCTTCTTTTGCTAGTTTTTTCACTTTACACTGGAACGCTGAGGGCAATTTTTGTATAGAAGTGTACGGCCTCCTTCAACGCACCTCCAGAGACTCTCAGATTGCAAATAATAGAACTTTTGATTTTTGGCCCTAGGGTTTCCGCAAATTTCTGCAAAATTTCGTTTTTAGGGTTTCTGCAGCTCATTAAAGGATTTTTGCAGCTCACCAGTGTTCTTTTGACTTTCCAAGGCTTATTGTTGGCAGTCATAATTCCAACGAAACCTAAGGTTGCTAGCCTAGCCTAGCCGTTAGGTTTCGTAGCCTAGCCGTTAGGGTTTGTGGAAGAATCTGCAAACCACGAGGAATAAAACTTTGGTTGAAGATAGGCTTGATGGATAGCGCAACTTCAGTTCCTGGAAATCAAGACTACAGATTACTCTAGAAGAGGATGACTTATTGAGTTTGATAGAAAAGACTCTACTAGAAACAACTACCGATGAAGAGAAAGATGATTGGAAGGAAGATGACGTCAAAGCAAGGAAGATAATCATCAATTCAGTAAGAGATCATCTACTACCTCGTATTTCTACCTTAAAGACAACTTATGAGATGTATGATGCATTGAAAAATATGTTTGAGAGTAGCAACACCCTCAGAGCCCTTACATTGAAGAATCAACTTCAACATATCAAGATGACAAAAGATGACACCGTTGCTACCTTCTTCATGAATATTTCAGAGATCAGAGATCAACTGGGTGCCATTGGAGAAACCATATTAGACAAAGAACTTGTCTTGACTACTCTCAATGCTCTTCCAAGACATTGGGAACCATTTCTTCAAAGTATCAGTGGTAGAGCAGATCTACCTGGATTTGATTGTCTATGGACAGACTGCACCCAGGAGGAAACCAGACTCATAGCTAGAGGGGTGCAAGACTCCCATCATGATGACAATCATGCTCTTGCTTCTCATACAAAGAAAGGAAGAAGAAATAGAAGAAGTTTTAACAAAGCATTCAAAGCCAAGAAAACTTCATCAACTTCAAGTCATGAACACAGGAAAGACAATTCAAAGATTCATTGTTTCAGATGTAACAAGTATGGACACATTGCGAGAAATTGTACTACTAGGAAGAAAGGAAGACAACTTTTTGTTAATGTTTTATGCTGATATTATAGTTCTTTGCATTTCATAAGATAAGAGCATAATATGAACAAGATCACTGAGAAATACACATCCACAATAGACACAACATTTATCCTGGGAAACCCTCTAGGGGAAGAAAACC
>ML780914.1:517343-539874 GCA_009831015.1 Picea engelmannii
TCAAGGATCAAACCTGAAGTAGGGCATCTAAGGATATTTGGATGTCCTGTGTATATTCATGTCCCTAAGGAAAAGAGGACAAAGATGGAACCCTCAGGCAAGAAAGGGGTTTTTGTGGGGTACAGTGAGAACTCCAAAGCTTATAGGATTTATGTACCAGGTCAGAGGAAAATAGAGGTAAGCAGAGATGTGACTTTCCATGGGGAAGCTGCATTTAAGAAATCCAGAGAGCTTCAGCAGGATTCAGAAGCAGTTCAACCAACTTCACCCTCTTATGAAAATGAAGAGTCAGATGATCAGAGGTTGGAACCTCGTGAAGGGCCCAGTAATGAGCCCCTAGAACCTGCTGAAGTGTTAGAAAGAACTCTTGAAGAACCTCCAGCCAAAAGGAAGCCAGGGTGGCTTAAAGAAATAGTGTAGGAAGAAGAAAGGATAGCTGCTCCCAAAGGAACTTTCGGGGAAAGGAAGAGGCCTGATAGTTTTGGAGGCTATGTTGCACCGATGAGCAACATTAGTGATGCCGAACCTTCTTCATTTGAAGAAGCAGATAAATTACAAGTATGGAAGGATGCCATGCTTGAGGAATACAAGTCTATTATAAAGAACAATGTTTGGGACATTGTGCCAAGGCCAAAAGACAAATCAATGGTTTCTTCCGAATGGATCTATAAGATCAAATATGTAGTTGATGGAAGTGTGGAAAAGTTCAAAGCAAGATTTGTAGCCAGAGGCTTCACTCAGAAAGAAGGAATCGACTACGAAGAGACTTTTGCTTCTGTAGCCAGGTATACCTCCATTCGAGCTATTATTTCTTTAGCTTCCGTACTTGGTTGGAAACTACTTCAAATGGATGTAAAAACAACATTCTTGAATGGAAAGATTGAACATGAGGTCTTTGTGGAACAACCAGATGGTTTTATACTGCATAATAAAGACACTCATGTATGCAAGCTAAGGAAGGCCTTGTATTGTCTTAAGCAGGCTCCCAGAGTTTGGTATGACAGGATTAATGGCTTTCTTAAAAGCCTGGGCTTTCATAAAAGTGACGCTGATGCAAATCTATACTTCAAGGTAAGAGGTAACCAACCTATTATACTAATCCTGTATGTTGATGATCTCTTTCTAACAGGAAATGAAGGGATAATAACTTGGTGTAAGAGGGAGCTAACCTCAGAATTCAAGATGAAAGACTTAGGATTGATGCATTACTTCCTAGGATTAGAAGTGTGGCAAAGACATGGCGAGATATTTTTGGCACAAGGAAAATACACAGTGGATGTACTAAAGAGGTTTGGTATGATGGATTGCAAATCCATGTCTACTCCGATGGCTACCAACCTGAAGAAGCTGCATGATTCTGATACAAGTTCAGATTTGGTGGATCCCACCATGTATAGGTAGCTGATTGGATCATTGATGTACATGATCCACACTAGGACAGATATATGCTATGCAGTGATTGCAATGGGTCAGTTCATGACTAAACCGAGACAAAGACATTGGGTGGCAGCAAAGCACATCTTGAGATATCTCAGAGGGACCATTACTTATGGTCTGAGATATACATCCAGTGGTGGTTTATTTTTGCATGGGTATGTAGATGCTGACTGGGCAGGAAGCCCAGTGGATCAGAAGAGTACTTACGGATACTGCTTCAGTTTAAGATCCGCTATGATCTCTTGGTCAAGCCAAAAGCAGGGATCCATTGCACAGAGTACAACAGAGGCTGAGTACATTGCAGCAAGTGATGCTAGCAAGGAAGTAGTATGGCTCAGAAAATTGGTTTCTTGGTTGTTTGGTGACAAGCTCGAGACGACGGTGGTTCACTGTGATAATCAAAGTGGCATAAAATTGACAGAGAACCCAGTATTTCACGACAGGTCAAAACATATTGACATGAGGTACCACTACATCCGAGACTTGGTCCAGAGAAAAATTGTAAAGTTATAGTACATAGCCACGAGCGAGCAGGTAGCTGATATCCTGACCAAGCCTTTGACCTCGAGACAGTTTGTGCAGCTGAGAGACCAGCTTAGTGTGGTTGAGAATGACTCCCTCGCTGAGAGGGAGTGTCAAATTTGGCAGCATCGACAATCATTCTCCAATGAGAGGCCATATGGGTCACCCTGAGGCTAGCCAGGGAGATTTGGAGAATCAACCAGTCTTGTGAGGTATTGACAAAAGCCAGGGGGAACGGACAACCTCTGTGAGTCAAACCAAAAGTCAGGACGAACGAGATGCTATGTGAGTCTAATGCAAAAGTGAGGGGGAACGTACAACCTCTATGAGCATTGACAGTCTAATGCAAAAGTGAGGGGGAACGTACAACCTTTGTGAGCATAGACAGACTAGTGCAAAAGTCAGGGGGAACATACAACCTCTGTGAGCCTAGTCAAACCTTGTGAGCCATGAGCAAAATTCAAGGTATCTAGCAAAAGTTAGGTTGAATGTAAAATTCCTATGAGTTAGAAACAAACGATATTCCTAATATTGCAAATGATGTAATTGTATTGATCTAGTGCGTTGACATGTGTAAACATTATCCACCATGAAGAGAATTTCGAATTGCCTTGTCAAGAGTTGTAACTAAAGTCTTGAGTCTAGTTCTATGTTAGAACTAAAGTGTAATGTTGAGTTGCAACTAAAGTCTTGAGTCTAGTTGTATTTTAGTAATGTTGAGTTGCAACTAAAGTCTTGAGTCTAGTTCTATTTTAGAACTAAAGTGTAATGTTGAGTTGCAACTAAAGTTTTGAGTCTAGAACTAAAGTGTAATGTTGAGTTGCAACTAAAGTCTTGAGTCTAGTTCTATCTTAGAACTAAAGTGTATTGTTGAGTTGCAACTAAAGTCTCAAGTCTAGTTCTAAGTTCGAACTAAAGCATGTCAGTTTCAAGTCTAGTTCTAAGTTCGAACTAAAGTGTAATGCTGAGTTGTAACCAATCTCAAGTCTAGTTCTAAGTTCAAACTAAAGTGTAATGCTAAGTTGTAACCAATCTCAAGTCTAGTTCTAAGTTCGAACTAAAGTATGAAGCTGAGTTATGACTAATGCATGCATTCAGGTTACTATTTCGAGCCTCTCCTCTACCCCTCTTCAGCCTATATAAGAAGATGTCGAACCCTCTCCTCAACACAGTTTTGCAACACAGTTTTGCAACACAATTTTGAAACAGAGTTTTCATATGCAGGTTGAGGGTGAAGTAATAGAGGAGCACATTAGTGATAAAGAGGCAACATATCAAAGGTGTATTTCAGCAAGGTCTTGTAAGTCTTTGTCATGTCAGAGTCATCTTGGCAAGCTCTTTGAGAGAAGTACATTCATGGTGGATATTTGTTGGAGATCTTACATTATTAATGCAATAAAGGAATATTGTTTGCTAGGGTTTTCTCCCTGTACAGGGTTTCCCTAGGGTATATGTGTTGTTGATATGCATGTTTACTTATCTACATAATTATTGCTATTCGATTATGATTTGAAATTGTTGAAGTGTATTAAGCTAGAATCAAAGTATTGAAGAAAATAAAAGAATTAATCCGCATAAGAAATCAAGCTCATAATTTAACAAGAAGATTGATGGATACTTGAGGAGTTTGGGCTTCAACAAAAGTGTTGTTGATCCTAACCTATACTACCATATTGTTGGTGACGAGTGCCTGATTTTGGTTAGGGATGATTTTAGGGGCTAAATTTCTCTCATGGGCTAATTTTCCATGGATTTTCCAAAATTGAGATTCGTTATTTTAAAAATAATTAGCCCAAATTCTATAGGATAAAATTATTTTACCTTAAAAATAGCCAAAAGTTTATAAAAACTATATAAAATACTTAGAAATTTGAATATTTTTACAAAAATATCGCCAAACAATTATAGTTGACATATGAAGGATTAGTAAGATTTGTCAAGGTTTCTACATTTTAAAATAAATTTCCATCCTTAAAATCATCCCTGATTTTGGTCGTGTATTTTGATGACTTATTCCTCATCGGTTCAGAAAGTCTTATTGCTGAATGTAAGCGTGCGTTGACTTTTGAATTCGAGATGAAGGACCTGGGTATGATGCACTACTTCTTGGGACTAGAAGTATGGCAGAGGACTGATGAGATTTTCTTGAGTCAAGGAAAATATGTACAGTGGAGATATTGAAGAAATTCGGTACAACAGATTGCAAGTCCATGCCTACATCGATGGTGATGGATCTGAAGAAAATGAACGAGGCTTCTACTGATTTAGGCGAGATTGATCCACATCTTTACCGACAGCTGATTGGATCATTGATGTATCTAGTTAACACCAAACTTGATATATGCTATGCAGTAAATGTACTCAGTTAGTTTATGAGTCAGTTGAGACATACTCACCGGGTAGCAACGAAGCATGTGCTGAGATATCTACGAGGCACAGTTGGATATGGCCTGAGATATTCCTTCGGTGTAGACATGAGATTGCAGGGATATGCCGATGCAAATTGGGCAGGGAGCGCAGTGGACAAGAAGAGTACATCTGGTTGTTGTTTTACTTTGAGATCTGCCATGGTTTCCTGGTGCAGTAGGAAACACAGCTTTGTGGCTTTGAGTACTGCAGAAACAGAGTACATAGCGTTATGTGTGGCAGTCTGTGATGCATCGTGGCTTCGCAAGCTCCTTGCAGATATATTTGTTCATGAGACGGATTCCATCGTTATCCATTGCGATAACCAAAGTTGTGTGAATCTCTCAGAGAATCTCGTGTTTCACGATAAATCGAAACACATTTAGATCAAATACCATTATATCAGAGATTTGGTGCAGAGGAAAGCAGTACACGTGCAATACCTTTTTACACATGAGCAGGATACAAATGTCTTCACCAAAGCGCTATCTAGAACGAAGTTCAGGTACTTCCGTGAGAGACTTGGCCTGGTGGAGATTTCCTCCCTAGTTGAGAGGGAGTGTTGTTGATTGCAGCTTCATGAGACATCCTCCAGATCGTTCTCCTCTGGACTAAGTTGAGACATCTGTGAGAGAGAGCCCAAGTGTTGGGTGTGCCCATGTGATGGGTGTGCGTCAGACTCTGGACTGAGTTGTGATGATGTGTGGTCTCTTGTCTACTCCTCTGGACTGAGTTTAGATGACTTGAGATGGTCTCTTGCCTTGTACTCCTCTGGACTGAGTTGAGTCGGCTTGAGATGGTCTCCTGCCTTGTACTCCTATGGACTTAGTTGAGTCGGCTTGAGATGGTGCTTCAGATGGTACTCCTGTGGACTCAGTTGAGTTAATCTGTTGAGTGTGACGTCCTTGTGGCTGAGCACAAGTAGATGTGTCCCTAGTGGCTGAGCACTAGAGGATGAGAGAGATCCTTGCTATATTGTTTGAGAGTAAGATTTGTTGTAACCCTAATTTATGTTGTAAAGGGTACAAGTCGGCCCCACCATGTGAAAGATAATTAATATTGTGTAAAGATTAATTATATTTTGTGAGTAATAGAAGTCGGCCCTATTGTGCCAATAGACACACCTTTTGTTGTGTCAAGTCTTGTATAAATAAGAGTGCATCCCCATTGTGGATCACACACTCACTTGTCATCTCATAATTTCAGCAAGCACTTGTAGTGCTGAAGTGCACATATTTGTAGGGCGCAACTTTTTAGGTTTTGTAAGCACCCTCTTGTGTGCTAAGGTCTATGGTGTGGGGGATCTTCTCTTGAGAATATAGCAAAATATTTCTGGGTCAAGGGTTTTCCCAGGATACTTCTTGTGTTCTTGTGAATGGTTATTCTTCTTGTGATCTTGGTTATTGCAGCACTTGTGTATGGTATTGCTGCATTGTTTATGGTTCAAGTGCATGCTAAATGAAATAAACTACATGTGCATTAGCTAAGCATTAAAATTCAACAATCCATCTCCAAACCCTATTTCGATCCCCTTTGGTAGTTTTGGTAATTTGTTAAGTTTTTTTAGTCAAAGCTATATATCCTATCCTCACGACTTTAGTTGTAAATTTGCTAGTGGATGACCCTTTACCATTTTTGGAACCTAAGCCGCATTGCTAATGCTGGCTAGCTAAAAATCTAAATTCGATTTGCTGTCTTTGGTCTACTAAAACCTTGGTACTTTTGCTATCTTTGACCAATTTGACCTCTTCATCCAGTTTGCATGTGAGTTAGATTTGAAACCCTAATATGACGTGTTATTCTTGGGTGGCATGTGTGCTCATACTAACTTTATCAAGCTCAAAACCCTAATTCATCTTGGTTCTTGTTTTTTTTGGCTAGTTGAAAATTAAATTTCAGTGGGTTATTTTTAGCTAATGATCTTGCATGTGAGAGTTCAAGTTTCTAATTTGGGTCTACAACCACAGAATTGGGTTCATGCATGCCAGAGTCCCAGATACTCATAAGTTGGAATGCTTGCATGGCTATGCCGTCCTAATTTAGAGATTTTGATATCGTATTAATATTGAGTGAAGAGGACAGAATTAGAGAGAGTTATTCCATTAAGTAACATCCATCTTTCTTTTTGTTCTCTTCCATCCTTTCTTTCTTTCATTGCTACGTACACTCTGCGCAATGCTTACTATGCAACTAGTCTTGTCTCATGATGCAAACAATCTTTTGACTAACACAATGATAGGTTTTGACTATGCAGTTTGTTTACAGCTCATCGAATTCATGGTTGAATAGTTTTGCTTTGTTGCAGTGGTGTGGATGGCTTAAGTGCCTTTACTTTGATCTTTGATCAATGCCCATCTTTCTTTCATCTTTCATGGTTTAGTTGCTGTGAAGTAGAATCTCTCATATTATTTTATTTAAAAGCTCTTGTGTCCTTGGTTGCTTGCATGCATATCGAGGACAACTATTTTGTGTATTGATCATTTATACTAACCACACAGATTATCTAAGTGGTTACAATGCATGAACACTAGGGACGCCCCCCTGTGACTAGAAGAACACTAGTAAGAACGAAGGAGTAATTAGCAACGACCTTAGGCTAGTTACTCATAGTTGTTTCTTGGGTTTGCACAGAGTAGATGTAAGTGATAACAAATTGGTGTTGTTGCTAGGGACCGAACTTAGGTCACTTGCGTGACAAGTGGTAATATTCACCACTATACTGCAACGAAATAGGTGGGTTAACATGTCCACATCAAAATCATCTTATCTCCTTGTTTCCCTCCAAGTTGCACTAGGGTGGACTTGCAGTTGATCCGCCAAAGTTGAACAATTACTTGTTCAAATTCAGTGTTTAGAAGTCTAGCCAACCATTATGGACCTTCTTCTTCTTTTTCTTCATCACAGATTTTCCATAACCCCATGGGGGAATTGTAATAAAATGAGCTAGCATGATGAATTTTGTAAAAGACTTAGCCTCCTAGGACTTGGTCATTAGTACATTACTCTAGAGTGTTTTTTTACTTGTTAATTATATCTTGCTGCATAAGCGAGTTATAATTTCTAATTTTTTTCACTCAATATTCTCCAAAGCTGGAGTATGTCCTGTTATCCCCATTTTGTGGGATAACTAAGGAGATTATGTCTCAAGGCCCTCAGGTTGCATATATGGAGTTTCGAGAGACTACATGACCAACCGTATCCATTTGCACAGATGGAGACCCTTCTCACCACCACATATGTCATAGATCTTCAGATGACATCCACCACACCAGCTCGCTTCTGAGAGGCAATGGGCCTTGCTCCATGAGATACAAATCAGGTATTATGGTAAGTGTCATTTCAATATTTAAGGCATTTGAGTATGTTGTATCTTAGACTGCTTTAGATTTCATGACATATGCTTGGACATTATGCATTTTGCCATGTTTCAACTCGGTGGTTGACATTGTGCTATAGTAAGTGGTCTTTCTTGGGAATGGGTTTGCTACTAGAAACTCCCTTGAAGAGCCATCGTACCGTTCCCGACCATAATTACCACTTTTCATCACTTAAAGCCCCGTCCTTATCTCTTGGGATTTTAGGGTGTATTGACCTAAGAAGGGGTTATCCCTCATTCTATAGGAAGGGGCTGAAGGCCCAGATGGATTGTTGTTGGGTAAAAGATAAAAGCCTATATATAAACCTTCTAGATGCTCCGCCCAGGGATCCCCCAAGAAAACAATGAAACTCTTATCTGTAAGAAAAGGGGGACCCACAAGAATAACGATTATGAATGCTTAAATGGTTAGTTGGAGGATAGGAAATCTCATCACAAGCCGACCTATCATGATCATGGATACCTAGTGGTATGACATTACCATCATGTGGTCACCAAGCCAGGGTAATTGCTCTTAGTTGCATGGCTGAGAGAAAGGAGGTCTCATCACGAGCCAACCTTCTCATTTCCGCTAGGTATTTGTGGGTGACACTGTCATTATCTGGACACCACGCCAGGATAGTGGCCTTCAACTTGTCCTTAAATTATGAAAGAAACAAAGAATGACAAAACGATGGGCTTGGAAAGATTGCATTGCAAACGAAGGTGCCACACACCCTCTACAAAGGCACCCATGAATGAGACACTACAACCCCTTATATGTCATGAACCCCATGCCCATTGAGTGTTGATCCTTAACCACTTCATACACTTTATATGGCTTAGAGAGGGATCTCTTGGAAACACTCCTTGACCTAGGGCAAGATCTACCCAATCAGACACCTCGTCAACCCTCTTATATCCAAGCTTGGCAAGTCGCATAATGTCTTTGAGCACTTAATTGTTTGACAGGGTGATCTTTGATGCACATGCTTAGGTGGTTCATTTATTGACTTGATTTACTTATCATGATATTTTGACTTGAGATCCTTAGAGGGTGTGCTTATTTGTCTTTTCACGACCTGGTTGGTGGACAGTTTTGGAGGAACAAGCCTAGCTTTGGCTTCCATGGGGCTGTGATGTCCGATTCCAAAGAATATCCTCAACAAGGAGTGACTTAGTAGTTTATCCGTTCCCTTAGACTATAGTCAGGTACAAACATGGAAGAAAGGGAGAAATAAGGGTGAATAAATGGCTAAACGATGAATTAAGCCAAAAAGCATAGGAAAAGTCACTTAAGCCAAAGTCAATGGAGAAATAGAAGAACAAGGAGTGACTTAATTAAAATTAATCACATTCGACTTAGGAGGAAAGGCGCCTCGCTTAAGTGATGTCAACGACAAATTAGATTGGGGGAGGTATAAGAAGAGGAATTCGATCTAATTCCTCATTATGTTACGATTTTGAGTTTAGAACAGGTTCCAGAGGTGGAAGTCGACCTCTTAGATGTTTTGTGGATTTTTGGAGGAAACCACCTCCAGATCGGTTTCGGTGTTGGAAGACACACCCTAGCCTATTGGAGATACCATCCAGGTATTTCATCGTGCCAGATCCATATTCAGTATACCCAATTAAGAGATTGCGCATTACAACTAGTGAGGACGCAAGGGTTAGAGACAGTTTTGTGTAGCTGGACGAGACCAGGGCAGATCTCGCCATTTCCTTCTGACCTAGTTGAGAGGGAGGCAGGGCGTTTCACCAGGGTGCTCAGTTTGAGCCATATATCGCCAGATTTCGACAGTGGAATCACTGGGGCACACCAGTTGTCTAGGAGAGGGGTGCAAACCCTCAGGGGGTCCCATCCGGGGTCCAATTTGATCAGTAGTGGATCGATCTTCAGTCTGACAGTCACTAGGAGGAGCTGTGAGGTCAAGGTTCATCATTTGGGACAGTTTCCAGAAAGATCAAACGATTATTGCCAGCAGGGCGAACTTTCTAGACATTTGCAACAGTTGCCGTGAGTATTCGAGATTGCTTCCAACAGATCTATACATGCATGTTGCCAATTCTTCCCGTTGTTTTGTATATGGGTATTTCTTGTTGTTTTGCATTGTAGTCCAACGACGATCAAGTCTTATGAGATCTAGCTGATGAGTATTTCCTATATTTCCTACATGCACATTGTATTCCCTGCTATTTTCCATAATACATGCTATTGAGTTGTGTTGGTTCCTTTATTTCGTATGCATCATATATTCTGCTCAAACAGTTATTTATATGACACACATCCAAAATCACCAAGCATGTTAAACAAGTAACTAAAATGCATCCAGAAACCCCCAGAGTATCAGATCTGAGAGCTGAGACAACAATTTGAGTAGAGTCTATCTAGATCCATTGGATCATGGATATTTCAGTGGTATCAACGCCTTCTTCCTGCCAGCCCGTGAAGAAGTGCTTTCTCATGACCCCATGATTTCGGGAACAGGTGCAGAATACCCAGAGAGTCGAGGACATATTGGGGACGAGTACATTCAGTACCATGGAGGACATAGTAGAGATAGAAGAGACAGGAATAGAGGGGACTACACTCCCTTTCACACTCAGTCAGATACAGAGCCAGAGTTAGAGGACAGGGATCACATCAGTTTCGACACAGAGGCAGACATAGAGAGGACTATGGGTGATAGGCATGAGACACCAGAGGGAAGGGGGAAAGGCCCTGAGACACATTCAGACAGTATGCGGGCCATCTTGAGTGACCTAGCTAGAGGACAATAGGACATGATGAATGCAATAACACATATGGCCATCAACACATAGATGATCTAGCACAGTGTGAGCACTATGGGTGCCAACGAGGCAGGAGGAGCGAGTGGTTTAGGAGGACATCAGGGAGGTGGTGCCAATGGCTTCAGTGGATCTCAGGGCGGAGCGAGTTGACATCCTTCACCTATCCGTGCCTATACATCTTTTGGGAGGATTACCTGACCTTTATATCCGCAGTTCCAAGGGGGACAACCGTTGGGACAACCAGGGTAGGCAGGAGGACAACCAGGATAGGGGCAGGTAGTTCCACAGGACCCATTCGGGGAGTACAAGAGAGTTTATTTGGCACTGGGACCAGAGTTCCATGCAGACATGAGCTTGCTAGATTATTGTTCGATCAGGCATCGAAACAGGCCCCGAGAGGCATAAAGGGGCAATGCGCAAACTCAAAACATGGACTTCATTAAGAAAGTGGGAAAGCTGGATATTCCTACTTTCGACGAGTGATCACGATTCTCAACTCAGGCATGGGTACAAAAGCTTGACATATATTTCAAGCTCAACCCGATGACGAAGTCAGAAGCTATTAGCTTCGCCACCTTGCATTTGGATGGAGAGGTCCGCGAGTGGTGGTACCATGGGCTGGTGACCTTGGGTCACATCCACATTACTTCATATTTGGAGTTCACCGAGAGGTTGATGGAGAGGTTTGACAGAAGGGATCCAAAACTCCATTTCAGGGATCTGACACAGTTGAGAGTCGAGACAGACGGGGTCAGTTGAGGCCTTCATCATAGAGTTCGAGCAGAAGGCAGTGGCCGTATCATATATTTCAGAGCACAGATTGGTGATGTTGTTCACCGAGGTGTTAACAGAGCCATTGAGGTGCTGGGTTAAGGCTTTCAAGCCTCACACCCTACAGGCGGCCATTGTGCGCAGTAGAGACATGGGGGACTCAGTGCTGAAACCCAAAACCTTTACCAAACTCTTTGTGCCACAGAGAGACAAGGATCAAAAGAATCCTCAGGGGGATTGGAAGGGTAAGCCCAAGTTGAATGATGACACCAGACGAGAGTTGATGAGGAAGAAGCTTTTCTTTTCTTGTAGAGACCCTTGGGTCCCAGGGCATCGATGCATGGGAAAGGGACATATCCACTACATTGAGGTGGAATCGGGAAGTGAGGAGGAGGATGAGGCGATAAGGGCGCATGCAGATAGTGATTCAGAGGATGAGCCTACACGAGCCAGAGCGACATCCGAAGAAACCTTAGATACAGGCAGAGGCACAACCAAAAGAGGAGACAACCTCGTAGAGAGGTGAAAGGGGGAACCATAGCAACCCTTTTTGGAGTACCCGGGTGCAACACTCTCAGGCTCAAGGGCCTTATACAAGGGCAGTGCATGACAACTTTAGTAGATGGTGGGGCCAACCACAATTTCATCGATGCATCCTTAGTAGCCCAGAGGGGGTTACACACTAAGGAGTTTGAGGGATTCACCGTGGCTGTGGCAGATGGATATGCTATGACATGCTTGGACATGGTCCTAGACCTAGAGGTAAAGCTAGGCAACTACACCCTGATGGATACCTTTTATGTTGTTGACCTGTCAGATACAGATACAGTGTTGGGGATAAAGTGGCTATATTCATTGGGAGAGATTGGCCTCAACTATCAAACGTTGACCTTGAGTTTTAGAGATGCCAGCAGATTGAGAGTGGTATTGAGAGGTATGTCTACAGGAGCACCCAGAGTAGTATCGACGAAGAGGATGGAGCGAATCTTCTGTCACGGTGATGTAGCATATGCAACGAAGTGTCTGATCACCACCCGGAAGGATTCAAAGGGCAGAGCGCATTACCATCCACAGATCAGAGAGCTTCCGATTCAGTATGAGCTAGTGTTTGGGTTGATACCACTAGGGAGACCACCAAATAGGGGGTTTGAGCATACTATTGAGTTGGAGGCGAGGGTTACACCTGTGATCACCGTGCCCTATAGACACCCCAAGAGATTCAAGGACGAGATTGAGAAAGAAATCAAGGAATTGCTTGCGATGGGGCACATCGGGCCCAACACGAGTCCTTTTGCTTCTTCAGTCGTTCTGGTACTGAAGAAAGATGGCACATTGAGGATGTGCATAGACTACATAGCCCTCAATAAGAAAGCGATCAAGAACAGGTACCCCATCTTGCGCATAGATGAGTTGATGGACGAGCTACATGGGGCAGTTTTCTTCACTATTATTGATCTGCGGTCAGGATATCATCAGAGAGCAGGACATAGAGACGACATCTTTCATATGCCATTTTGGGCATTTCGAGTTTTTGGTCATGCCGTTTGGGTTGACCAACACACCGGCCACCTTTCAGTCTTGCATGAATCACATCTTCAGGGGGCAATTGAGGAAGTACCTTTTGGTATTCTTCTATGACATTTTGATTTACAACAGGACATGGGCTGAGCATTTGGCACACTTGGAGGAGGTCTTGGGCATTATGCAGGCACAGTCATTATATGCCAAGGAGTCCTAGTATGAGTTCAGGATGAGATAACTACTGTACTTAAGGCATATCATCAGTGAGCATGGAGTATAGGTTCATCAGGAGAAGATCAGGGCCATTCTGGATTGGCCAACACCTAAGAACCCCACAGAGATGAAGGGATTCTTTGGGTTATGCAGTTACTACATGTAGTTTGTCAGGGGCTTTTCACACTTGGGAGCAACACTCACAGATATAACCAAGCAGGGTACTTTTCGTTGGACGGATGAGTCACATCAGACTTTTGAGAAAATGAAGGAGGTTATGAGCACATGCCCTGTTCTAGCCCTTCTGGATTTCTATCGGTCGTTTGTCTTAGAGTGCGACGCATCAGGGGTGGGGATTGGAGCAACTTTGATGCAGGGGGGGCATCCCATTGTGTTTGAGAGTAGGAAGATAAACGAGTCAGAGAGACTCTATTCGATTTACGACAAGGAAATGCTAGCAATCATGCATGCCTTAACCAAATTCAGGCAGTATCTGGAGGGTAGCAGGTTGCTAGTGAAGACTGCTCACAACAGTCTCAAGTATTTCCTGGGATCAGAAAGACCTCAACGAGAGACAACAGAAATGGGTCTCGAAGATCCAAGGAAAAAGGAAAAAGGAATGTCGTAGCAGATGCTTTGTCCAGGAGGCTAACATGGTGTTTGATGATGGATATTTGCATAGACTGGAAGGCACATTTGTTGGTGGAGTACACCAAAAAAAAGTTTGCTTGTGAGGTACTGGATGGACAGGTAGTTGATGATAGATATTGGCTGTTAGACGATGTCATTTTCTACAAGGACTGGATCTACTTGGTTCTAGAATCTACCTTAGAAGGGAAGGTTTTGAAGGTTTGTCACGATTCACCTACAGCCAGGCATCGAGGATTCTTCAAAACCTACCGTAAGATCAGGGAGAGATTCTCATGGAAGGGTCTCAAGGATGATGTACTAAGGCACATCCCGAAGTGCACGACTTGTCAGTAGAACAAGTCTGAGCAGACACACCCCTCGTGGTTACTTTAATCTCTAGTCATTGCGGAGCAGAAATGGGAGAGCATTTCTATGGACTTCATTACAGGACTTCCTCGAGTGTAGGGAAAGGACTGCATATTTGTAGTGGTCGATAGGTTGACAAAAGTTGCACACTTCTTTGCCATACCCACAGACTACAAGGCCATATAGGTAGCGAAGCTATTTAGTGAGGTTTTCCGGTTGCACGGTTTACCCAGGCAGATAGTGAGTGACAGAGATGGGCGTTTTATCAGCGCGTTTTGGCAAGAGATCTTCAGGTTGGTGGGCACAAGGTTAGCCACGAGTACCAGCTACCACCCGCAGACAAATGGACAAACAGAGATCGTCAACAAATGGGTGGAGGGGTATATGAGAAATTATGTGGGGGGGGAGAAACGCACATGGGTGAGATGGTTGCACATGGGTGAGTACTTTTACAACACAACTTACCACATGTTTATCAGGATGTCACCGTTTAGAGCATTGTATGGATACGATGCACCCTCTTTTGTGGAGATTGTGTTTGGGGATAGTAGGGTCCTGGGGGCCAAAGATTGGGTTGAGGAGAGTCAGATGATTCTTCGGGTGGTAAAGGAGAACCTATAGGTAGCTCAGAACCAACAAAAGATTTATGCATACATGTAGAGGATAGAGCGCAGTTTCGAGGTAGGGGACTTGGCTTTTCTGCGATTACATCTGTACATACAATCTTCATTGAAAAAAAGCAAGGGCAGAGAAGCTGAAGCCTAGGTTCTATGGGTTGTACAGAGTCAACAAGAAGGTAGACGAAGTGGATTACAAGCTAGAGTTGCTGGACGGTAGCAAGATTCACAACATGTTCCACGTTTCTTGCCTTAAAAATGCAGCGGGACAATAGGTGGCCATTTCAGAGGAGTTGCCACCCTTGGACGAGGAGGGACAGTTGGCGTTAGTGCCAGAGGTGATGCTAGAGCGGAGAGAGCGCAGGTTGAGGAGAAAGGTCATCAGGGAGTGCTTGGTTAGATGGAGGGGACTTCTAGTGGAGGATGCCACATGGGAGGGAGATCATATATTGCAACACCCAGGATTGATGCTGAATGAGGACAAGCAAACCCGGGAAGGGAGAACTGTGATGTCCCATTCCCAAGAATGGACTCAACATGGAGTGATTTAGTAGTCTATCTGTTCCCGTAGACTATAGTCAGGTACAAATAGGGAACAAATGGAGAAATAAGGGTGAATAAATGGCTAAATGCTGAATTAAGCCAAAAAGCATAGGAAAAGTCACTTAAGCCAAAGTCAACAGAGAAAAGGTGCCTAGCTTAAGTGATGTCAAGGGGGGACTTAATTAATTAATCACATTCGACTTAGGAGGAAAGGTGCCTAGCTTAAGTGATGTCAACGACAAATTAGATTGGGGGAGGTATAAGAAGAGGAATTCAACCTAATTCCTCATTATGTTATGATTTTGAGTTGAGAACACGTTCCAGAGGAGGAAGTTGACCTCTTAGATGTTTTGTGGATATTTGGAGGAAACCACCACCCAGATGGGTTTCGGTGTTGGAAGGCACACCCTAGCCTATCGGAGATACTTTCCAGGTATTTCACTGTGCCAAATCGGTATTCAGTATACCTAATTCAGAGATTGCGCATTACAACCAATGAGGGCGCAAGGGTTAGAGATAGTTTTGTGTAGCTGGACGAGACCAGGCCAGATCTCGCCATTTCCTTCTGACCTAGATGAGAGGGAGCTAGGACGCTTTGCTTTTTTTGAGCTATCACTCATCAGTTTCTGACGGAGGAATCTCCTAGTGCGCAACAGGCAGCTAGGAAGTGTGCAACACTTGTGGAAGTACAGTGAGGGTTCCAGAGACCTCCGGGGTAGATCCAGAGAAACCCTCCCGACCCAGTTCAGAGCATACCAGGGCGCTTAGTTCGAGCCATATATCTCTAGATTTCGACGGTGGGATCACTAGGGCGCACCAATTGTCCAGTAGAGGGGCACAAACCCTTAGGGGTCCTATTCGGGTCCAATTTGATCAGTAGTGGATGGATCTTCAGTCTAACAGTGACCAGGAGGAGCTGTGAAGTCAGGGTGCATCATTTAGGACAATTTCCAGGCAGATTAGATGAGTATTTCCAGTAGGGCGAACTTTTTAGACATTTGCAACAGTTGCCGTGAGTATCCGAGATTGCTTCCAGCAGATCTGTACATGCATGTTGTCGATTCTTCCCATTGTTCTGTATACGGGTATTTCTTGTTGTTTTGCATTGTATTCCAATGACGATCAACTCTTATGAGAGCTAGCTGATGAGTATTTCCTATATTTCTTACATGCACATTGTATTCCCTGCTATTTTCCATAATACATTCTATTGAGTTGTGTTGGTTACTTTATTTCGTATGCATCATATATTCTGCTCAAACACTTATTTATATGACACACACATGCAAAATCACCAAGCATGTTAAAAAAGTAACTAAAACGCATCCAGAAACCCCCAGAGTATCAGGTATGAGAGTCGAGACAACAGTTTCAGTAGAGTCTATCTAGATCCATTGGATCATGGATATTTCAGGGGCTTGAAGCCCATAGGTGGATGCCAAGGGCCTGCATGCCGGATGAGAGAGACATACCTTTGGAGGCCTAGAAGACATTGTGGATGACATAACCTAGTCCTCACATGCCAAACGTTTTGAATAGGAGAGGCAAAATGTCACCTTTGGAGGCATGATGTCACCTAGGAGGGTAGGGTTTGGTGGTGAGGTTATCATTCATTGGCACTAGGACGTTTTGAGGAGAGTGAGGCTTTGAACCTGAAGAAAATGACTTGGATGAATGACATGTGGCTTTTGGAAGCCTAACTACACTCCTCCAAAACCAACGATTTGCTCCTAGTGTCCAAATGTCCCCCTAAAGGGGTGATGCCACCTTAAGTTAGGATTTCGTTTTGCGTAAAAGTTAATTTTAAGTGAATTGTTTAATATTATTTTCTATAAGGGGCAAGATTAGGGTTGTTGACCCCTAGTCTTGTGGTTTGCCTTAAAATTATGTGGACAAACTATTTTGGGGACATTTTGTATAAATAGAGATCATAAGATCTCATAACATAACTCTCCCATTGTGAGAAGTATTGGACTGAAATTTTCACTATCTTTGGCTAGTTCTCTCTCTCTCTTGTGCTCTTGTTTATGACTATCTCTTGGATTATTGGTTGATGGAAGTGATGCGCTAGCCTTGGAAGACTATTCTCTTGCTATTGTGGTGGCTTGTCTTAGCTTTTTCCTTGAATTGGTAATGTTTTTACATTGTTGCTATCATTTATTGTTCAAGTCAAGGTTATTTGCTAGAGCTAGGTGGGAACTATAAGGGCATACACCCCCACCTTAGTCTCCATCACTTTATGATTACATGTTATTGGTTTAACAAGGGTTTGCTAAGAGATGTATAATAAGGGCATACACCCTCTTAGCCTAAACCCTAGCTAGAGATACTTGTCTTGGGGAGTAAGAGGATTTATGTTAGATTTTCAATGAGCTATGGCTCATGTATCCTCTTTAAATTTTCTGTTTAACTATTACTTGAACCATAACTACTTTAGCAAACCAAGATCACAGGAAGAATAACCATGCACAAGAACACAAGAAGTATCCTGGGAAACCCTTTTCAACAAGGGAAGAAAACCCAGCCAGTCCTTTGCTATATTCCTCAAGAGAAAGAGCTCCCACACCATCACCAAACCTAGCACACAAGAGGGTGCTGTAATTTTCATAATTTCAGACCACATCTGAAATCATGAGATGACACAATGATAAGTGTGTTTCCTCGATGGGGATTCACCTTTATTTATGTAAGACTTGTCACATCAAATGATATGTCTATTGGCACAATAGGGCCGACCTCAATAACTCAAAATATAATTAATAATTACCATATTAATTATATTTTACATTAATTATCTATTACATTAAGGTGGGGCTGACCTGTACATTGTCTATTATGTTGCTTTCTTTGCACATTACTGGCTCTCACATCAACTGTCTTCAAACTTTCATTATTTGGACAGTACTTTATGTTTGATAATTTTGCGAGTGTGTCATCTATCACATCGTCTTTATTGTTCACCAAAATTTTCACCTGGCCTTGTAACTTCACTTCTCACTTTGGAGCACACCTGCTGTTTCCACAAAGAGGAGCATATTGCCATTTCCTTGTAGCACCTTTTAAATTCATATCAAAAGGATTCCTGATCTCTTGTCACTGTGACAATTCTCAAAAACTGCAAATGAGGGGACCCCATGCACCGTTCTGTAGAGATGAGAACTTAACAGTAATTTGACTGAAAAGAGCATTTATGTTTACAGATCTTGCAGCTCCAAACATCTCAGCAGAAAATTTGTTTGCTGCTGGGCTCATCAATGAGGGTTGAGACATGCTTTACATCAGACTTCATGATTGTTGATTGTATGCATTCCCATAATAGTAATTCAGTATATCTCTAAACAAAGTTAATGGTCCTCCAAGTCTGTGGTCTGCTACAGCAAGAATAGGCCTAATCAACCTTCTCTTTATTGCTCATAAAACCTAGTTCTTCTACCATCCTTGGCCTAATTCTCCTCCTCCTGTAGGTCTACTGTTTAGGGTATCTGTCGTGGTGGTTCTTCTGGCTGTAGCAGCCTTAAACTTCACCTCAAGAAGTCCGGATACTACTTTAGTTATTCGCTGCCATAGTTCTGTAATTTTAGAGTTTAAGTCTTACAATTGGTGGTCATGACAGCCCTTAGCGTCTGCCCCAAATGGACTTGTGGCTAGCATGCCAAGCCTCTCCTAGGCTGCGGCTGTTCTCTCTTTTCTTAGCAGGCCGAGCCACCAAGAACCAAGTGGCTGCCCTCACACAGAGCTCGGCCAGGTCTTATTTTACCACAGAAATTCCAGCCCTTTCTTTTGCTGTTCAGATTTCACCTTAGAAGGGGTCCGACCCTTCTCTATTAAGAGTTTGCTGTAGGGTCTTCTGCGGCAGCTTTTAGAATTTTGTCTTTTTAGGGTTCAGTCCTTTCTCCTTGCCACAGAAAAATAACACAGTTATGTTGTCATAGGCTGCAGCAACATAAATGTTGCCACATAGATGTTGCCTTCTGTATCACAGTGATGTATCACATAAATGTTCAGCCTTATAACTGTGGCAGCCTTATTCCTAGGCTCCGGTCTCTTTACCTCAGAAAGGAGATCTGGCCTTCTTCCTCTTCACACCTACAATAGTGTTTTGGCATATCTTTCCTTCAATTCTTTAATGTGCAATGGTCTTCTTCAAGCCTGCTCTGATACCATGTTATATTTTCAATGAGCTATGGCTCATGTATCCTCTTTAAATTTTCTGTTTAACTATTACTTGAACCATAACTGCTTCAACAAACCAAGATCACAAGAAGAATAACCATGCACAAGAACACAAGAAGTATCCTGGGAAACCCTTCTCAACAAGGGAAGTAAACCCAGCGAATCCTTTGCTATATTCCTCAAGAGAAAGACCTCCCACACCATCACCAAACCTAGCACAGAAGAGGGTGCTGTAATTTTCATAATTTCAGACCACAACATCTGAAATCACGAGATGACACAATGATAATTGTGTTTCCTCAATGGGGATTGACCTTTATTTATATAAGACTTGTCGCATCAAATGATGTGTCTATTGGCACAATAGGGCCGACCTCAATAACTCAAAATATAATTAATAATTACCATATTAATTATCTATTACGTTAAGGTGGGGCCGACCTGTACCCTTTACATTACAATTAGGGTTACATGCAGGTCTGACTCTTGCACAATATAGCAAGGGATCTCATACACCCACTAGTGCTAAGCCACTAGGGGCACATCCATAGGGATGCCCATATCTCTGGCTCACTGCATTACATAGAAGAACGACTCTCACTAGTGCTCAGCCACTAGGATCACGTTCAATTGTGTTTGTCCACAGACACATCCACTCAACAGATCTTCTTTCCCACTGCATTACACAGGAGAGTCATCTGGAGTTCATCATCAACTCTCTGCTCAGAGGAGGCTAATACGTCATCTTCATCTCTGTCTCATGATGATGCACCCAACTCTTTGGGAATTCACACATTCACCTTGTGCTCAGCCACAAGCACGTTCAACTTTGCAGATCTCCTTTCTCACTGCGTTACACAGGACAATCATCTGGAGTTCTTCTCAACTCTCTGTAAAGAGGAGGCCATCTCTATGTTCCAGCTTTGTCTCAGATAGGAACCACACACCCCTCTCAAGGGCTCTCTCTCAGGTTTGTGTCCTGGAGAATGTCTCACGCCGCTGTAATCATCAACAATTTACACCCCCAAGGAGGTAATACCTCTAGCTCCTTCTTTGATTGACTCCATTAACCCAATTATTGAAGGCACTAGTCATTTACTTGCTACATTGGAAAAATAAATTGCTGCCTTGGTAAACGTACACATTTCAAGTTTTAAAGTTGTCTCTTTGGGAAAGTTTTCCTTGAGCCTTTGGCTTCCTTGCTTCATTGAGGCATCCCCTTTCAACCAAAAACTCTTGCTGCTGTTACAAAACTAACCTACAACCAATAGGGCTGCAGAAAACTAACCTTCTAACGTTTAATAACTCCTAAACTAACCCTAGGATTTAGCCCTAACTTTACCCTAACCCTCTACTAAGCCTAGCACACCTATTGGGATAGTTAGAGGTGGTTTCTAGTGGCTTATTTTTCTGCTGTTAAGCTTTGTTTGCTACAGCCATAAAGCTGATAAATTCACTGCAGCAACCATTTGTTTCAGCCTTGCCTTCTGTGCTAAAGTTATTGCTTAATCATTGGTGAGTTGACCTAGCTTTCACTAGCTTGCCTCTTGTTTATTTTATCACATTCTTAGCACTTATTTTGCAGCCTTTGCCATTTGCTTTTGCTGCAATTAGGGACAACAAGCTTAACTTGCTTGTCCAACTAACATATTACATTATATGCTTGGTTTTTCTTGTGTCTCGGGCAGGTATTTACACTTGGCGGATCACTCAACACATTTGGAAACTCTTGAACCTTCCCAAGACTCTTTCCCAAGGTTTTCCTACCATAAAGAATTGACCTCTAGGGACATCCACTCATACTTATCACTTTCGGTCTCAATCCCTCCTTGGTCATTGAGATTCCCCCCTTGAGGTGACTACCTCACCTCTAAAGTGATGAGAACACCTGCATAAGGTGACAATGGGTAGGTGTTCTCCCAGTTGTCGCCAATTGGTGGTTGGGTCAGGCTTTGCCCAACCTACATCTTGTGCAAATACATGTCCTAGTGGCTAGGCCTTAATAAGTTGTCTGAGTCTAGTGTCTAATATATATTACCATGCTAATCATCACTCTTGAGTCTTATGGAAATGCACTAAGTCTCCCTTGGGATGTTTTTTAATGTTTTCAACAAATAAAAAATTTCCCGCAAACGGAATATTGTAATTGTAAATGATGTATAACTTAAATAAGTGGTACTAGGAGGCATTATATGCCTTGGAGGTACTTGTTTTCTAACTCAAAATATGTTGGAGTTACTTCACACACACCTAGGATTTCTTTTTCCTAAGGTTTTTCCTTGTTTATTAGTGATTATTAGTCATTATCCAGTCTCCTATCTTTAGGAGAGAATATTCCACCTGGAGAATATTCTCTTCAGTTGACACTTCAGTTTGACTAGTTGAGTTGAGTCTAGATGCTGCATTGGTTTTGTCACCATGCAACATTGGGATCATCACCATGCTAATGCGCATTAGCCTTGGTTTCATCACCAGATTGACACATTACCCTTGATTCCTTGATTTACTCCTCACTACACTTTGTTTTAGTCAGTTAACTGAAGACTGGTTGACAAGTTAACTCGACTAGGTGGCAGTTCACTCCCGTAACTGCCTGAGAGACTAGATTAGGTGGCAGTTCACTTCCGTAACTGCTGGTGTGTGTCCGGATCACTCTAGATCACCACTATGGCACATTGGTTCTCTTCCAATGCGCATTGATTGAGTTATATAGAGTATATCATGTATAAATTATGATTCTCCAATGAGAGGCCATATGGGCCACCCTGAGGCTAGCCAGGGAGATTTGGAGAATCAACCAGTCTTGTGAGGCATTGACAAAAGCGAGGGGGAACGGACAACCTCTGTGAGTCAAACCAAAAGTCAGGACATACGAGATGCTATGCGAGTCTAATGCAAAAGTCAGGGGGAACGTACAACCTCTGTGAGCATAGACAGTCTAGTGCAAAAGTCAGGGGGAACGTACAACCTCTGTGAGCATAGACAGGCTAGTGCAAAAGTCAGGGGGAACATACAACCTCTGTGAGCCTATTCAAACCTTTTGAGCCATGAGCAAAAGTCAAGGTATCTAGCAAAAGTTAGGTTGAATGTAAAATTCCTATGAGCTAGAAACAAACAATATTCCTAATATTGCAAATGATGTAATTGTATTGATCTAGTGCATTGGCACGTGTAAACATTATCC
>ML780914.1:553189-600470 GCA_009831015.1 Picea engelmannii
TCTATCATGTATGAGGGTATGGAACTGACATTTAATCAAGAGAACCAAGCCCTTTATGTACCTCGATGTTGGTGGCATTGATTGTTGAACTCTTTTGTTACGACCCCAGTAAAAATGTACCCTTCACTCAAGTATAAACTCTTCTGTTGAACTCTTCTCTTTGTCGTCGTGTCAGGTGACTTAGCGGTGTGTGTGCACACCAACCTCCGTCTTATATACAGGCAGAGAGAAGAGTGGTTGAAGGGAAAGACAAATATGTGGGATGTGTTTCTTGATGATATGGGTTTGAACAACAGTGTTGAGTTGGCATTAGCCAACTTGGATCTTAATGAACTAGTGCTAGAGTTGGTCACTTTTGATGATGGTGATCCTCTTGAGGGGTCATGATTCATCCTCCACATCAACAAATGCACGGATTGCATTGAATATAGTGGAGGAGGAGGATGGAGGAGAGAGCAGTTGTAGTGATGCCAATCTTGATGATTATGACATGGAGGACTCTAGAATCTAGAATCTAGTAATTGCTAGAATCTAGATGGTTGATGCTCGAATTATTAATCATTGATGAACTATGTAGTATGGATGCCATTTCTATCTATATTGATGTACAAATATGCATGTTTTCATATATTCTGCAGCTAATTTGTCTTTCTACATATTTTGTTGAATACAAATGCAATATATATATATAACAGACGCTTCCCGGACGCTTCACTTCCGAGGATTTTTGGAAAATGACGCTTCCGACGCTCCCGCTTCGCTCCCGCTTCTGGCAACACTGATTTATCCCTTGTGCATGGTTCATGACTGAAGTAGATACAATTGATGCTTTGGTTGCTAAAGTGCTTCCAAGATGATATATGATATTGAGTCTGTTGGTCATTTGAACACTTAATTGCACTGTTCAAATTTTAACAGTTGAGACCATTTCTATGGGAAATCAAAGAAGGTAAACAATGAAGGTAGTCATATTGTTGACATACATAACAAGGAGACTTCCTCTTGTGGTAAGAATTTAACCACATGTTTGATTGATCCAGAGCTATGCATAATTCTGGTTCTTCTATTCCCACAGATTGGATTGCAAAGACATAATGCTTTGAAATCATTTAAACCATGGACTGATTAGATTACAGGACCAGTGGTACACTCAGACATCTTTCCAATACGATGATAGGTTTTTATGAAGGTCCGATAGTTTCTTCTTTATAAAAACTAAATGTGGTTGTGACCTTGGTATTGTGGACTGTATGGTAGCTGCTGATTAATATAAAAAGCATCTTATTTGTATGGTAGATTTTTGGAAAAGTTATCATAGGCAGGTGAGTGAGTCCCCCTCATCTAATACAATGCTACCTGGGTGAGCCTTGGAGTTAAGAGCCTCGTAGATAGGGGTAGTTTGGGTAGCTTAGCCTCTTACTTCTGAGTCTATGGTAGGTTAGCTAGGTTATCTTAGTCAGTCAGCTTATATATTTTCCACATTATCCCACATCTAGGATAAGTTTCGGGAAGAACGATATTCAAACAGGGCTTTCAGATTCTGGAAGAATAAGCTATTAAGAGAAAATATTTGAAAATATTGTTCCAGAAAAAGGTCTTTATAATCAGGCAGGCTGCACCACATGTCCGTTTTGCTCCAAACACACGGAGCATCCATAGATTAAAAGATGACCACTTCATTAGGTTATATAGGTCCTTGGGTATTAGTTTTACGATAAAGTCAATATTAGTGGGTTCTTAATGTCACCTTATGTGGTTTGCCTTTTTGTTAGGCCTGTCAGCCATGATCTAGGGTTAGGGTTTTTCTAGTGTATATAGGTGAGTATCTCTCTCGAAACTAGTCACCACTGTGTCTTGTCTTATATCTTTCAAAGGTGAATTCTTTGGCTTTTATAGCAGAGTGCTCCCATCTGTCTGTCTTGGGTAAGCAGAATGCTTCGCACCTGTTTTTGTGATCTTGGCACTTGGCTTATATCAATAAGTTATGTTTGGATTGCAATAAGTTTATATTAATTTATATTGATATTTGGGCTACCATATCTATTAAGTACTAATATTTTGGTTTGCAAATGTTTTGTTACGCTAATCGTGGCTTTACAAGACAGTGTACTGTTAATTTGACTTTCAGTGTTCTGCTACTTCACAAATGTACAACATCATTTAAAAATAGCAATCTGAAACAAAATAACAACAGTCAAAAGCAGCTCAGCCTTCGCATCTGAAGAACAATCTGAGTTATATTCAAATTCACTCCCAAATCTATTTCTCTGTCAAGAGCTGCCTGTGTAACTGTCTAACCAGATTGATTATTATTCATAGTGTAAAGTTGTAACTTGTGACCACCTAGTACCACCTAGTTTTTCCTTCTGTGAATGCTGTTGAATTTTCACTATGCTAGGCTCAAGCATGAAGTTCATTCCAATTTTAGCATTTTACTTGAACCATAAACAATTGCAGTTACACCATAAACAATTTGTTGCAGTAACCAAGATCACAAGAAGAAATACCATGCACAAGTACATAAGAAGTACCCTGGGAAACCCTTCTCAACAAGGGAAGAAAACCTAGCCAATCGTTTGCTATATTCTTCAAGAGAAAGACCTCCCACACCATAAACCTAGCACACAAAAGGGTGCTCACAAAACCTAGAAAGCTAGCGCCCAAGAGAGGTGCGCACTTCAGCCCTAGAACTTGTACTTCCTGAAATTTCCAAAATCACACTTGTGTTGTGTTTCATCAATGGGGAAATCACCTTTATTTATATTAGACTGGACACATCAAAAGTGTCTATTGGCACAACAGGGCCGACCTCAATAACTCAAAATATAATTAATAATTACCATATTAATTATCTTTTACATTAATTATCTTTCACTTCATGGTGGGGCCGAGCTGTACCCTTTATATCACAATTAGGCTTACAGGTAAGTCTGACTCTTAGACAATATAACAAGGGATTTCACACACCCACTAGTGCTCAGCCACTAGGGGCACATCCACCTGTGCTCAACCACAGGGACGCCCAAGTAAACAGATCTCTATCTCACTGCATCTCACATGAGAATCATCAGGATACACACTCACTAGTGCTCAACCACTAGGATCATGTCCACCTGTGCTCAGCCATAGGAATGTCCTACTCAACAGATCTCTATCTCACTGAGTCTCACAGGAGAATCATCTGGAGTATCACATCATCTCAACTCTCTGCATAGAGGAGAACAGTAAGCCCATCACATGGGCTCCTTCACCCCTCACAGGGGTACACATCGTTTCATCTCAAACAATACATATTTCTCATGGGCATCTGCCCTTCTCAGGGGCACATAATGTTTCATCTCTATCTTAGAGAGAATGACACACCCAACTCATGGGCATCTTCCCTACACAAGGGCACACAACGTTCCATCTCCGTCTCAGAGAGGAACTACACACCCATCTCATGGTCATGGGCTCTCTCATAGGCCGACTCACTCAGTTTGTGCCCCAGAGGATGTCTCACATAACTGTAATCATCAACACTCCCTCTCATCTAGGGAGGCATTCTCCACTAGGCCAAGTCTCTCACAAAAGTACTCGAACTTTGTCTTGGCTGTAGTCATCAACACTCCCTCTCAGCTAGGGAGGTATTCTTCACCCGGCCAAGTCTCTCATGGAAGTACTTGAACTTCGGCTTGGCAATAATCATCAACACTCCCTCTTAGCTAGGGAGGTATTCTCCACTAGGCCAAGTCTCTCACAAAAGTACTCGAACTTTGTCTTGGCAAGCAGTTTGGTGAAGATATCTGCAATCTGCTCATGTGTAGGAAGGTACTGCACGTATACTGCTTTCCTTTGCACCATGTCTCTGATATAATGGCATTTTATCTCAATGTGTTTTGATCTATCATGAAACACATGGTTCTCAGAGAGCTTCACACAACTCTAGTTATCACAATGAATAATGGTAGGATCAATCTCATGATCAAATAAATCTGTCAGAAGCTTGCGAAGCCACACTGCTTCGCGAACTGCCACACTCAAGGCTATATACTCTGCTTCTGCGGTACTCAAGACCACATAGCTCTTTTTCCTGCTGCACCAGGAAACCATGGCAGATCCCAAGGTAAAACAACACTCGAATGTGCTCTTCCGGTCCACTGCGCTCCTTGCCCAATTTGCATCGGCATATCTCTGCAAACTCAAGTCTACACTAGAGGCATATCTCAGGCCATATCCAACAGTGCTTTGTAGATATCTCAATACATGCTTTGCTGCGATCCATTGAGTCTGTCTCGGCTTGACTCATGAACTGACTAAGCACATTCACTGCATAGCATATATCGGGTCTGGTGTTAACTAGATACATCGATGATCCAATCAGTTGTCGGTACACATGTGGATCAATCTCATCTGAATCGGAAGAAGCCTCATTCATCTTCTTCAAGTTCATCATCATTGATGTAGGCATGGATTTGCAGTCCATCATCTCGAATATTTCCACTGTATATTTTCTTTGGCTCAGGAAAATCTCATCATTTCTCTGCCATACTTCTAGTCCCAAGAAGTAGTGCATCATACCCAGATCCTTCATCTCGAAAACAAAAGTCCATGCTTGCTTGTATTTCAGTAAAAAATCTTTCTGAACTAGTAAGGAATAAATTATCCACATACAGGACCAAGATCAAACACTCATCACCAACAATATGATAATATAGGTTTGGATTAGTGACACTCTTGCTGAAATCCAAACTCATCAAGAATCCATCCATCTTCTCGTACCAAGCATGAGGTGCTTGCTTTAGTCCATATAGGGCTTTCTTCAACTTGTACACATGAGATTTCTTATTGTTTATCACGAATCCCTTTGGCTGCTCGATATGACCTTCTTCCTCAATCTCACCATTGAGAAGGGATGTCTTTACATCCATCTGATGTAGTTTCCAACTCATGGATGATAGTACGAATGGAAGTGTATCGGGCTACTGGATCAAATGTCTCATTATAGACAACTCCCTCTGTTTGTGGGAAACTTCTGGCTACAAATCTCGCTTTGCATTTCTCAACACTTCCATCAGCTACATGCTTGATCTTATAGATCCACTTGGAAGTCACTACAGACTTCCCTTTTGGTCTCGGAACAATATCCCATACATCATTCTTCAAGATAGACTGATATGCTTCTGTCATGGCATCTTTCCATACTTGCTCCCCTGTAGCTTCTCCATGACAAGAAGGCTCAAAATCAATGATGGGGCTCATGGTTGAAAGGTAGCTCGAAAATCTCTTTGGTCTCTTGCTTTCTCGGGATGTGCCTTGAGGGGCTGCATGTCCCTCTGCCTCTTGCAGAGTTTGTCGAGCCTAGACATGCCTTTTATGTCCTACTGCAATATCTAGCTTGAAAATCTCTTTGGTCTCTTGCTTTCTCGGGATGTGCCTTGAGGGGCTGCATGTCCCTCTGCCTCTTGTAGAGTTTGTCGAGCCCAGACATGCCTTTTATGTCCTACTGCAATATCTCTGTGGATATCAACTGGAGCAGCTGGATCAACTGGAACAACTGGATCAATTGGAATAATGACGGTTTCCCTCGGAACTGCTGAAAGGGAGAAGGTAATGTTTCTTCCTTCTTCTCAATTAGTTTGACTCCCTTTGAGTCAAGTAACTCCCTCTGAAGTCTGAAGGATAGATATCTTCTTTTTCCTGTTTACTAATCTGAAGATATTTTATGTCTTCTCAGGTGCTCTATTGACTCTACAATATTTTGATGATCTTTGTACTAGGATAATAATTAACCAAGAAAAGTTGGACTCCCGTACCAGGGATAATGGTCCAAGTCATGAGGGCTCCCACACTAGGGATAATATCCTTCACTATAAAAAATGCAACCAATTACAGACTAATGATTAAATCAAACAAATTACCTTAGTCTACAATAATGCTCAATCTTGCATTTGTTTTAGAGGAAGTAATCCTCATCTCTCTTGACTTCATCCTTTTGAGGTGGGTTAGGATCAATGTCAGCAGTGGAAGCATATTGTGTTCCTTTCTTTCTGGTAGGACAATTTCTCGCATAGTGTCAATACTTGTCACATCTAAAGCATTAGATCTTTGTCATGTCTCTTCTTTGATCATAACCTGAGGTTGATGGAGTCTTCTCATCCTTGAATGTTTGTCTGAAGTTTCTTTTAAATCTTCCTCCTCTCTTTGTATGAAGTGCAAGAGCATGATTGTCATCAGGAGGGAAGTCTTCCACTCCTCTAGCTCTAAGTTTGATTTCTTCTTGGGTACAGTCTGTCCACAGGCGATCAAAAGTGGGTAGTTTTTCTCTTCCACTGATACTTTGGAGAAATGGTTCCCAATGTTTTGGAAGATTATTGAGAGTGGTCAAAACAAGTTCTCTGTCAGATATGATTTCTCCAATGGCACCTAGCTGATCTCTGATCTCTGACATCTTCATAAAGAAGACAACAACGGTGTCACCTTTTGTCATCTTGATACTTTGAAGTTGGCCCTTCAATGTAAGCACTCTGAGGGTGTTGTCACTCTCAAACATATTCTTCAATGCTTCATACATTTCATAAGCTGTCTTCAGGTTGACAATACGAGGTAGGAGATCATCTCTTACTGAATAGATGATTATCTTCCTTGCCTTGACGTCATCTTCCTTTCTTTCTTCCTTCTCTTCATCGGTAGTTGTCTCTGGTAAAGTCTTTTGTATCACACTCAATAGGTCATCCTCTTCAAGGGTGATCTGAAGTCTTGACTTCCAGGAGTTGAAGTTATTTGATCCATCAAGCGTATCTTCCACCAAAGTTCTGTTCTTCATATTTTTCAGATTCTTCACAAATCATTGTCAACTGGGCTAGAAAACCTAACGACTAGGCTAGACTAGCAACCTTAGGTTTTGTTAGGCTTATGACTACCAACAATAAGCCTTAAGAGAGTCACATGAATACTGGTGAGCTGAAAAGCTCCTTCAAAGAGTTGGAAAAACCCTAAAACAAAAAATCTGTAGAAAATTGTGAAGCCCTAGGGCCAAATATTCAAAATGCTCGGAATTTCACGCTGAGAGTCTCTAGAGGTGTGCTAAAGGAGACCGTACTCTCCTATGCCAAGATTAGCCCCAACATCCAAGTATTAAGGGTTGAAATTGAAAAAGGAGGGCCGTACATAATTTTTGGAAACCCTAGGAGGGCCATACGATTCTGCAAAAGGAGGACGACTTGCTTTGAAGGCTTGTGCAATGGCTTCTTCAAGACCTAAGCTCTGATTCCATGTTGAATTTTCACTATGCTAGGCTCAAGCATGAAGTTCATTCCAGTTTTAGCATTTTACTTGAACCATAAACAATTTGATGCAGTAACCAAGATCTCAAGAAGAAATACATGCAAAAGTACACAAGAAGTATCCTGGGAAACCCTTCTCAACAAGGGAAGAAAACCGAACCAATCCTTTGCTATATTCTTCAAGAGAAAGACCTCCCACACCATAAACCTAACACACAAAAGGGTGCTCACAAAACCTAGAAAGCTAGCGCCCAAGAGAGGTGCGCACTTCAGCCCTAGAACTTGTACTTGCTGAAATTTCCAAAATCACACTTGTGTTGTGCTTCCTCAATGGGGAGATCACCTTTATTTATATTAGTCTAGACACATCAAAAGTGGTGTCTATTGTCACAACAGGGTCGACCTCAATAACTCAAAATATAATTAATAATTACCATATTAATTATCTTTTACATTAATTATCTTTCACTTTATGGTGGGGCCGACTTGTACCCTTTACATCACAATTAGGGTTACAAGTAAGTTTGACTCTTAGACAATATAGCAAGGGATTTCACACACCCACTAGTGCTCAGCCACTAGGGGCACGTCCACCTGTGCTCAGCCACAGGGACATCCAAGTCAACAGATCTCTATCTCACTGCGTCTCACAGGAGAATCATCACGATACAGACTCACTAGTGCTCAGCCACTAGGATCACGTCCACTTGTGCTCAGCCACAGGAACGTCCTACTCAATAGATCTCTATCTCACTGAGTCTCACAGGAGAATCATCTGGAGTATCACATCCTCTCAACTCTTTGCACATAGGAGAACAGTAAGCCCATCACATGGGCTCCTTCACCCCACATTGTAACATCAATGATGATAAAATGACAAACATTGAAGTTTGAACACATAAGAAATTAGAATCATTAGCTGCAACATTCTCATAAAGTCATCAAAATCAAAATGTATTACAATGTATAGATACTAAATAGAAAAACTGAGTCAAAGTCACTAATACTGGAGGTGGGAATGCCAATGACAAAAACAAAATAGACACAGGGTAGATACTAGAACCGTAGATGGAAGAGCTGTCAAGACTCTGTAGTACTGGTCCTCCATGACATAATCATCAAAATCAGTATCACCACCACTGCTCTCTCCTCCATCCTCCTCCTCTATATCCAATGCAATCTGTGCATCTGTTGGTGTGGAGGATGACCCCTCAAGAGGATCACCATCATCAAAAGTGACTAGCTCTAGCATTGGTTCATTAAGATCCAAGTTGGCTAATGCCAACTCAACATTGTTGTCTAAACCCATATCATTAGGAAAAACATCCCACATTTTTGTCTTTCCCTTCACCCACTCTTCTCTCTGCCTGTAAATAAGACAAAGATTGTTGTGCACATACACCATTGTCTCTTCCCTAGACTGTGCAAGCCTACTCTTCTTCAAACTCTACAAATTCCCATATGTGTTCCAATTCCTCTCATAACAAGAGGATGAAGTAACCTGAGAGAGGAGCCTCATGGCTAACTGCTGTAGAAGAGGGCATGTTGCCCCATGCGTTACCCACCAAGCATAGGGCTTCTTAGCCCCCTTGTCTCTGAGCACATCATAGCCTCCAAATCTCCCAGTGCCAGTGGAAAACTCTATGAAGCCCTCCTCCACCTCATCAATGTATGGTCTATCTTGAAGTATCCGTCTAAATGCATCCTTCCTCCCCTGTGAAATCTCACCATCCATGTGAGGAGGGAATCTACATGAGGGCCCACAATTGAGCCATTCATTAGTAAAGCGTTTGGGATTCAATGAGTGAGCCAAGCAATGCAAAGGTGTGCAATTCTTACCCCATCTGTTGATAAGAATATCTTGTATGGTGGTGAATAAGGTCTCTCCTGATGTCCCATACTCATGGCACTCATGCTCTAAAACAACGGTTTGCACAGACTCAATCATGGAATCCCACCCCTCATAAAACTCTCCTGGGATGGGCTTGTCCGTGTCTACAAACCACAACAAAGAGATGATAGGGTCCATGATCTTAATGGTAAGATCTACCCTCTCCCACCAACCATCATCTAAAACTGTATCCTTGACCCTTTTTGAAGAAGCTTGATCTGTCTTTCTCCAAAAAGACCAATACTCTGAAATAAGTTAATAACCATGGACCCAAGAGCACTCTTGACCTCCCTCAACCTCTTAAGCATGATGAATGAGGAGGCAAACCGAGTATCTGCAATCTTCAACAATGATAGATGTGTGTATGCTTTGTAGATTGTGAGGGCATTGGTATGGTTTTGTACAAAATTGCGGATATGCCATGCATCCTCAATAAGACTTCTCATCCATGTCACTTCTGCAGCAATAGATTTAAGTGCTAAATTCAAAGAATGAACAATGCAAGGTGTCCAAAATATTTGTGGATATTTAGCTTCCACAATCATGCCAACAACCTTGCAAATAGGTGTATTATCTGTAATAATTTGCACACAAGAATCAACACCTACATCTTCAATAACCTTAATGAACAACTCACCCATATATTGTGCATCTTTGTATTTTCCAAGAGCATCCACTGCTTTCAAGAAAACTGCTCCATTCAGGAAAGACACCATGAAGTTGATGAGTGGATGGCATGTTGCATTTGTCCAGCCATTGGAAACAATACTAACACCTGTTGAGGGCCATGCTGATTCGATAGGCTGTAGGATTTTATCCACCTCCTTCTTTGCCTTAACCAAAAATGTGGTTCTAAGCTTCTCTGAATTAGGAGGAACATATCCGATTGGAGCCTGATCAATTAGAGATCTACACATCTCAAGAAACAAAGGAGATGGTGCAACATTGAACGAAATGAAGTTGAGATAGAAAAATAAACCAATAGTGAGATTAACCTCTTCTCGCTTCTCTCGCTGAAATATCTTGTCCATTGGACCAGCTGCCCCCCTCTTTCTTTATTCTTGAGTGGCACTCCCACTCCCAAATTTAAAATTGCTAGATGGCTTCTTAAAGAATGGAAGAGGATCATCATTTTGGTTTTTCTTGGATGCTGCTGCCACCTTTCCCAAGCCCACAACGTCCTCTTTTGCCATTTCTCTTCTTTTGGATGTACTCAGTAATTTACATGCTCCAAGTCCACAAAGCAGCCCCAACAAATAGCCTTTAACTCGGTAATAGGTGCTTGTAAATTCATTATGGCAAAAGCCACATGTCCACAAAACATTTTCTCCCCACTTTGCCTTGGCCCTATCTCCTTGTTTCCTTTCTCCCCACTTTGCCTTGGCCCCATCTCCTTGTTTCCTTGTAACATACTTCCACAATGGATATTTTCTGTCTAGACCCTGCTGTTTTGCTGCGCTAGTGTTTTTTCCATCATTAGAAGCTTCACTTCCAGCTCCACTTGTAGCAGATGGGACACTAAAAGAGGGTACTGAAGTTATTGGAGGAGGGGTAACACCAACATTGGGATTCTTCCCTTTCCTTTGCCATTTTGTTGCTGTCTTTGATGATTGAGCCATTATTCTGTTGAAGGAGGAAGAAATATCACCGCTGTAATAGTTGCTGTAGCAAAAAACTTGCAATCTGGTCGTCAAATCCACTTGGCAGCACTTGGAATGGACTCAGACCTGCACAAAACCCTCTTCCTTGCTCATCAAAATCGTCCACAACCCCGAACTGTTCAGCAAAAATGAGAAATGAGGCAAAAATTCGTTTTTTAAAGGGCACAGGCTCCCAAAAGTCGGGACACGTGTCATAAAATCGGGACATGCTCCAGATTCGTGTCCGACATGAATTTGGGATGTGTCACGTGCGATGGACATGACCCAAATTTGTGTCGGACACGAATTAGGGCGAATCCGTGTCCCCACGCAGGATTCACGACACGGTGGCCTATTTTGACGTGTCATGTTTCATAGCATATGAGGAATAAGATGAGAAGCAGCTTAAGACGGGTTCTAATATGTTGAAACTTTTAAGAGATCTAGAACAATTTTTGTTGTTTTAAGATTTTTTTGAGGCAAATCTCTATAGTAATTGTCTTCCCTTATTATTTCCATAGCACCCACACCATCACAAAGATAGTTCCAAGTTTACGCTCGAGAAAGAAAGTTTCTCTATATTTTTTCTTTTGTTCTGAAGGGAACTTGTTGATTATTTAGGATTTGTCTTTGTTATTATGATAAAATTCCTAATCCTGCAGGTTATCCTCCAAGACTAACTAGGTTGTAAGCTGGTCATTAAAGATAAGCAACACTATGAATGCTCACTAAAACGTAGAACAATTCTATACTGGTGCAGGTACATCGATCACTTGAAGCTGCAAGTATGGCTCGAAGCAACTCCTTTGTTGGCATGTATTCTGCTGCTGCGGGTATTATAATATTTCTATTCTAGCATACAAAATTATTTTGCAACATTCATTTTTATTTTCTTCCAAATATGGGTTATCCTAATCAAGTTTAAATGTTTGTTTGAGCAGAATATGCTCGGAAAGCAAGGGCTTGGGCTGAGGAGGCTTTTTTCCAGCCATCCATTATGTCTCTTCTCTACTTCCCTACTGAGCACCACTTCGCTATCTACACTGTGAGTAAATTTCTTCACCATTCAATTCAGTTAGAACGAGGGAATCTCCCACTTTATATTCTTCTCTCTTTCTTTAGTTATATTATATTGTTTGTATAGTGCTTATTGCTGTGTTTAACACACCATTTATGATGCCAGCCCTTCTTCGTTCCCGTTTTGCTGCACACATTCCTAGCTGCAGTGAAGGAGGTAACTCGCTATCGACGGGAACAAAAGAAGTTCTTGAAATCATCAAGTGCATGATGGTTCTTTGATTATAAATAATATAATGTATACTACTATTCATACCTGAGCCAAAAAATGGGTCTTATTGTCACTAAATCACTTGTACGTGAGACAAAAAAAATGGGCCAGAACCGTCACTATAGTACTCGGGCCTAATCCAGAGGAGGGGAGGGGAAAAGAATGCCCAACGTATGTGTGTTGTATTGTATTGTCAAATAATGTTTGTTTATAATATCTTCAGTTTCAGTTTTAAGGATTCTATCTGCCACCAAAATATTAGTCTGAGTTAAAATGTTTTGGATTTCAGAGTTTAATATCCCTAGGGCAATACTTGGGTTTGTGGTAGACTTTTTCAATGCTGCTGGTGCCCTTTTAACAAACAGTTTTACTGAGATTCTCAACAATTTTTGATACTATAAACAGATCAAATGCATCCACTTGTCCATGCAAATAAAATGGCTTCAAACATTTAACACCAATGATTCACAGTATTGACAAGTTCACTTTAATTAGCAAGGTTCAGGTGCCACTAATTACACAGGATTTAGAAGACTAAACTATGATTGTTTTTAATCCTGTACTCCAATAATAGAACACAGCATTTGAACACAACAGAAGTAGATTTCTAAGGGCTGCTGTAGCAGCTACAATTCTGTCCTAACACAACAATAATTGACAAAACCTGGAAGTAGGTATGCTGTACGGAAGACTGCAGTTGCCCTCTGTCTTTGCTACTGTTTTGGCGGAAATTGTCTGCAAATGGGGCCGTCCAGCCTCTGGGATTCTTCCTTCCCTCCAGCGAGCTTTCCTAACTCTCCTCCATCCCCCCTTCTAACCTGCCAAGCCACCCTTCTTCACCATAGAGAGGCTCGGCCTCCTCTAAATGGACGTTTAGGGGTTTGCCCCCCCCTTAAATTCTTCTTCTGCCCTGCAAAGACCGAGATTCAGCCCTCTAAGGACCCTGTCCAGCTAAAAAAGGGGGGGGGTTTCGGTCCTCCCCCAAAACACTCCGGTTGACCATCTAGAGGGTTCAGCCCCATTTTAAACCCTTGCTGCAGACCTGTAGGATATTAGCTCCCCACAAACCCTCCACAGCTGGCCTCTACCCGCCTTCCAAAATCACTGTGTGTTTCCAGATCAGTTCTGCCTGCATCCAAAGGTCCTCACTTCAACAAAGGATGGGTTCTGCTGCCCTTTAGATTGCCCTGTTCAACAGGCCAGGGATTTGGCCCTTTCCAAGGAATCTCCAGAACAGAGTTCGGCCCCTTTTAAGAAACCTTAAGGCTGCAATTCCAACAAGTTAGGCCTGCAATAAAATCCTCCACACCTCACAGCGAGCCCTCTCTTGAAGAAGATAGAAGGCAGATAATTGGACAGATCTGTCCAGAGTTGGGCTAGGGTGAGCACAAGGCCCCACCAAACCACAACAGAGAGGGTTTTGCAAAACCCCTCAAAAACCTGAGGCAAAAGCCGCCACACCTGAGGCAGAGCCTCCAAAGGCAGAAACAGATACTAAACCACAAATTCAGATGATCAATAATGCATCTCACTTCCTCCTTAAAAAGGCTTTGTCTTTTGCTTGACCCCAACTCACCTTTTGCCACTTGGCGCCTTTTAGGTGACTTGTTCTTTAGGTTGGCCAAAAAGGTTCTCCTTTTAACTCAACGCCGCCTTACAAATCCAATCGTTTCTCCTTTGGTGAGTTATTCAACCCCATAGCTCCCTTTCTTTGGGCTATAGCCTACGGGGAGCCCCCTTAGGCTACTGCGCCCTCCCTCCAATGGGGCTAAAAGAGAGGGGACATGACAGTCCTCCCTTCCTGAGATTGCTTGTCCTCAAGCAACCGCAAACCAGGATGCTGCAAAATACGCTCTCTCTCCCATGTGGCATCCTCTACCGACCAATCTCTCCACCTGACACGGTACTCCCTGATCATTCTGCTCCACAATCGCCTCTCCCAGACATCCAAGATCTCCTCAGGAGTCAACAACATCCGTCCCCTCTCGTCTCATGGTGGTAACTCAATGGGAGTAGTAACCTGTGGTTCCCACACCCTCTGGAAGCATGATGCATGGTAAATACCACGTCCCTGGCTACCCGCTGTCAAATCTAGCTCGTAAGCTACGTCTCCAGCTCTCCGAATCATCCTGAAGGGACCAAAGAGGCGTGGTCTCATCCTCTCAGCACCACCTCTCCTCCATGGAGACGGTCTAAGTGGTTGCACCCTCAAGTACACCACATCTCCGATCTCAAATCTATGCTCCACCCTGTGCTTGTCTACACACATGCTCTGTCAATCCTGGGTGGTCTGTAAGCTGTCATGAGTGGTATCGCTGCAATGCTTGCCAAAATGTAACCACTCAATCGATGACCTCACATAGTCATGCAAATGCCTCTCAGTTCGTCGGTCCACCACCATCGCCCGATCAACCGTCTGAAGGTAATCACTAATGCTGGGAGGCAATCCTGTGCCTGCTGATCTGATCAACCCCTGCCAAGGATGTAGCTCTGTCATCCGTGTTTCCCCATACTCCCCTATGATCACTAGAAAGTGCGTGAGCTCTGCTGGCTGGTCAATCGATACGCTCTGCACCCTCCGTGAATCTATGATGCAATTTGTCCAGTTGCTCCCCCATCCTTGTCCTAGAATGGGCAAGGACTGTATCAACCCGTCCTGAAGAGTGTGCCCTGACCTACTCTGCTGCCAAATCGTACACGCCCCCATATGTCTTGACACTGCGTACGCGAAGTTCCTCCGTGCGAAAATTTCTCGGACCTACGCGTAAGTGGTGGAGTCACCTGGGTCCCAAACAACCTTGCATGATGCGAAGCACCCTCCACTCATAGCATTGATCTGCCCAGTGCTCACAAAAGAACCTGTCAAACTATCCCTGATGAGCCAAGCGATCATGAACTGTCGAGGCACGACCAACTCCTCAGAAGACTACTCCTCCAAGCAAGCAATCATACACACCCCAAGGGTAAACTCTAGAGAATGGAAGATGGCCATCCCATCTGTGTCAGCTGTCGAGCTACCAACAATTGCAATCCCAGGGTCCCATGCGCTCTCCTGGAACTCCCTATTGTGGATCATACTTGGCCAAACCATCTCAGTGAAATCAACACCTGTCAATCCGCGACGAACCTCGAACTTGGGTATCATGTGGGAAAAGCAAAACTCCACAACTCCTCTCACCTCATCCCCACCACGATGTTGATCCATCACTTCCTCGACTCCGTCGATCGTCAATCTCATCCAAAGCAACATATCACTCCGATGAATGCCCATATCCCACCACCAGGTTGGAAGTCTACCACCCCCAATCTCTGTTGCCGAAAACTTTGTGCACTGTTCCAATAGAGTTTGAGACTCCCATTGTGCACTCCGTACGATGATCACCAAGTCCTAATAGATGGTCTTTGCTGCTGCTGCGAGGCTACTTGTCCCACTCAACTGGGTCAGGTGATCCTCCCATGCCCTGCTGAGGGCATCAAACCACAACAAAAGATGCCTCGACAACTACCTGCAAGACTGGAGAGTGACTAATGTGTTGGGCAACTCCAAGGGCATGACCAAGATCGCATGATGATATCTGGGAACAGACCTGTGTGTATCCTGCTCCCTGATCCTCATCTGTTGACATCCTCGATGAGGCTCGATCATTGAGATGTATGTTGCTCCTCGAGGCTCACCCGTCCCCTCTTTGATACTGGGTAACATCAAATCAATGGTGTGCTCTTGGCCTCTGTCAGGAGGTCTCCTTGGAGGAAACGCTCCAAATCTCCACTGTACACTACTGTATGCCAATGAAGAATCCTACACACTGTTGTACACCACTGTGTCCTCCTGTCCCATCCGGTGTCCTGTGTATGGTACTGAAGCCAACACTCTATTGATGATGGCTGCATCTGTATCCCAAAGTGTGTTTATGTCGATCATGTACCTATCCATCCAATTCATGGATGCGCATACTTCCTCACGGGCTGGTCCCCAAGGAAGGTGCTCAACTATCTCCTGAGCCTCTAGTGTGCTCTTCGAAGGAAAGGGCTCATGATCCCCGCAGTACCCAACTAAGAGTGCAATCCAAACTCTCGGAGTGACATCTCTCCCTGAGTACCGACAACTCAGAATGCTCCTTGTTCGGCCCCGTCACAAGAGGCTCCTCCCTCTCATCATTCGTGACACTCATGCCCACCTATAACATGGCTACTGTCAAATCTGATGGAGTCTCTGCTGTAAGTGGTGAAGAGCGTACCAAGCCCAGCTGATAATGTAGCTCCTCAACCTCTCTTTTCTTGTCCTCAACAAACTTGAGGGCAAGGTCCCTATCCATAAACAACTGCAGGTAGTTTGACTTCAGCTACTCTAGTGCTTCTTTGTCGATCCGCAACTGAGCACTAATGACTACACCTACCACTCCACTGTGTCTCTCCTCTATCTGAGCTCTCCACATAAGATCCTCAATGAATCTACGAGCTCCATCGATTTTGGTCAATACCTATGTGATCCGATCTTTGGTCACCAACAAGCGATCCTCCAAGTCATGCATTGCTAACGGTCTCTGCCCATCCATATCTAGATGATATGAGCTATCGTCTATAAGAGTGCTCTCATCATCATCGCACGATGCACCAGGTGATACCATGTTATGATGGGATTGATGCGAGACATCATCCACCATGCATAGCTCTTGTGAAGAAGGATCCATGTCCCCTGGCCATCTCTCCAACACCAATCCTCCTTCATAGGTGGGTACTATCATGCCCTGATCATCATCATGAGTGTCATAAGTGGGATGGGCCGCTGAATGCTCATCGTAGTCGGGTGCTAACACACCCTCGTCATCATAAGCATCCTCAATGTGTGTGCCATCAACCTATCTGTCATAGGTGCTGGTGTCATGGATTTCATAGGATAATGCTAATGTTGCATGAGGTGCTTCTATGCCGTCATCCTCATAGTCATCGTAGATGGAGCAAGATGTTGACCCCTCATCATCAGTACCTGTGACAAACCCTGTGTTAGAATTAGGGCAGTAAAGTAGAACAGAAGTGTCCTTTTAAACTTCACTGAGAATAATAACTAGGTCTTATATTCAGAAAACAAATCTACACTGCTTGAACAGAGAAAGCAAACATGTGTGCTCAGATCTAAGATAGTTTAGATATTTAGTTAAAGAGTAGATCTAGAATAAACATTAAACCTGATCTATAAAGCTGGTGTAATTCTTATACAGATCTAAACCAAAAATAAAACACAATCTGATCATGAGCAGTAATCCAAACTTCAGAAACAAGGTGTAAGAACCAAACTCATAATTTCCAGATCTGAACAAGTAAACTGATCTAATCTCTGCAAGTAGTTAGACAGTTGAAAAACTTCAGAAAACAAATGACAATTTATAGATCTAACTGTAAAGACTTACCTGGAACCTTACCTCAAAAATCTGAAGGAGAGCAGCCACACATAGGTAATGTAGATCACTGAAATATGCTCAGAAAAAGTCCAGCTCATAGATCTACCATGTAGGTTAGATCTCTTGCCAAGAGATGAATGAATTTTCTTGCCACCAAGGAGATAGGGCCACAAGGACTTCACACAGGCATTTCTAAAGTCAAACCCTCACACAAACATAAAGTTTTAATCACCCAAACCCTCACACAAAAATTCTGTGGATAAACCCTCACACAGAAAATTCTGTGGATAAAACCCTCACACAAAAAGTAGCTTAAGGAAGGCCAAGGCTCAAGGACAGATCAGGTCTAGACAGTTGCGAAGGAGGGCCGCACTCACAAAAACATTAAGGCTGAAAACACCACAGATCACACTACAACAATGTCCTCAAAAAGGGGCTGCACCACACCAGTCCTCAAGGGGAGCTGCACCAACACAACAGTTCTCAAAGGGAGCTGCAGCAACCAACCCTCAAGAGGGGCTGCTCCACACAACAGTCCTCAAAGGGAGCCGCATCAACCAGCCCTCAAGGGGATCCGCACCACACCACAGTCCTCAAAGGGAGCCGCAGCAACCGGCCCTCAAGGGGAGCCGCACCACACCACAGTCCTCAAAGGGAGCCGCAGCAACCAGCCCTCAAGGGGAGCCGCACCACACCAGTCCTCAAGGGGAGCCGCACCAACACAACAGTCCTCAAAGGGAGCCGCAGTAACACAACAAACACTTCAACAACAGATGGAAGGAGGGCCACAACAAAGAGAGAGGATCCGCTCACCTTAGAAGCTCAAGAGCATACAATAAAAGGTGTAAAATGAAGGTTAGAGGGTAGGTTTATTTATAGTTTAGGCTAGGGCTAAGAATAAAAGAAATTAAATTAAAAATAATTATTATTAAAGATAACGCGTTTAAATTAAATAATTTAAACATGTTATAATTAACATTTTAATTTAAACTTTACTTTAACCCTTAAGACAAAAACAACAAAACCCCAAACCAACACAAGCAAGGGTAAAGGAGGGTTTATGTGGGGTTACAAGGTGGCAATACTTGTTCATTCATTTTCAAGGTGACCTTATTAACTTTATCATCATTGCATATGGAATACATCCCTTATGTGGTCATGCCCACCTTCAAGGAGGGTCATATACCAACAAGGTACCTGATCAAGGATCAAGTTGCCCCAGAACATTTTTGGGGTCTTATCCACCAAGGTGCAAGACCAAGGATCAACCCATGCCCCAGGCATGGGTACCCTGGACCATGTCTAGGGGCCGTAGACATATCTAGGGGCTTTAACTGCTTGGTCCCAGACCAAGAACCCCAGTCATATACTGGGGGCCCTCTCAGGGGTCTTTACTGCTTGGTCCCAGACAAAGAACCCAGTCATATACTGGGGGCCCTAACAAGGGTCTTTTGCCATGGCACTAACTGTTTGGTCCCAAACCAAGTACCCCAGGAGTGCACTGGTGGCCCTAGATCTCGGCTAGGGTATTTGCCATCCTCCTGGAGAATGGCTCTTGTAGCTGCTATAAATTTAACACTCCCTCTCAGCAAGAGAGGCATTCTCAGCTACACCAAGCTTGTCACGAAAGTATACAAACTTTGTCAGGGACAGTGGCTTGGTAAAAATGTCTGTTGTCTGTTTTGCCGTCGGAACATACTGAATGCTGAGAACGTTCTTCTGAACCATGTCCTGGACATAGTCATATCTCATCTCAATGTGTTTTGATCTGTCGTGAAACACTGGGTTCTTAGTGAGCTTTATATAGCTCTGATTGTCACAATGAATGACTGTGGATTCAAGCTCTGAACTGAACAAGTGTGAGAGTAGCTTCCGGAGCCACACTGCTTCTCTGCCAGCAGCACTAGCAACAATGTATTCAGCTTCTGCAGTGCTTTGAGCTATGGAGCCCTGTTTCTTGCTGGACCAGGAAATCATTGCTGAACCCAAACTGAAGCAATATCTGGAAGTACTCTTCCGATCCACTGTACTGCCCATCCAATCTGAATCTGTAAAACCATGGAGCATTACACTTCCACTGGAGGTGTATCTGAGACCATAAGCTATAGTTCCCCGAACATATCTCAGAATGTGTTTTACAACAACCATATATATATGCTTTGGTTCACACATGAACTGGCTAAGAGCATTTACTGCATAACAGATGTCCGGTCTTGTATGTACGAGATACATCAAATATACAATGATCTGCCGATATACAGTGGGGTATTCTAGATCTGAACCTGTAACTTGCTCTTGCAGTTTCTTTAGGTTAGAGATCATTGGAGTTGTCATGGACTTGCAGTCCATCATGCAAAATCTGCGAAGTATATTTACCCTGTGAGAGAAAGATCTCTCCTGGTTTCTGCCAAACCTCCAAGCCCAAAAAATAGTGCATGAGCCCCAAATCTTTCATTTCAAATTCTTCAGAAAGCTCCATCTTAGTCTGAGCTATCAAGTTTTCCTCTCCTGTGAGGAACAAATCATCCACGTATAAGACTAGGATAACTGGATGATTTTGAACAATCTTTATATAAAGATTTGGATCTGCTATGCTCTTGGAGAATCCAAGACTTTGTAGAAAACTGTCTATTCTACCATACCAAGCTCTCAGAATTTGTTTCAACCCGTATAGGGCTTTCTTGAGTTTGCACACATGAGATCTTTTATCATGTATCACAAAACCTTCCGGTTGCTCAATGTATACTTCTTGCTCGACTTCACCGTTAAGGAATGCAATCTTAACGTCCATCTGATGAAGTTTCCAACAAAAAACTGCTGCAAGTGAGATAATAATCCTGATTGAAGTATACCTGGCAATTGGAGAAAAAATCTCGTCGTAGTCAATTTCTTCTTTCTAAGAGAAACCACGAGCCACAAATCTTGCCTTGTATTTCTCAACGCTGCCATCTGCTGCATGCTTTATCTTATAAAGCCATTTTGAAGTTACTACTGATTTGCCATGAGGTCTAGGAACTACGGTCCATACATCATTCTTTAAAATAAAATCTTATTCTTCATTCATAGCATCTTTCCATACTTGATGTTTGGAGGCATCAACAAATGTGGAAGGTTCTGAATCTGTTACAATATTTAGATGAGCTATGAGACCGAAGTACTTATCTGGTTTCTTGCTTTCTCTGAAGGTGCCCTTAGGAGCTGAATGCTTTTCTGCTTCTTTCAATATTTCCTGACACCAGGCTGGTTTCCTTTTAGTAGGAGGTATCTCCATTGGAAACTCAATAGTATCCTTTGAGGGGTCCACTAGAAGTTCTGAGGTTTCCTCCCTCTGTTCATCTGGAAGAGTAGAGTCTAAAGGATCCAGTGGTGGAGCTTCCTGTTCTTCTGAATCACATGGAAGTTCTCTGGCCCAACGAAAAGCTATTTCTTCATGAAAAGTCACATCTCTGCTTACTTCGATGAACTTTTGGCCAGGGATATAAATCCTGTAAGCCTTTGAGGTCTCACTATATCCCACAAAAGTTCCTTTCTTACCGGAGGGCTCTAGTTTAGTTCTCTTCTCTTTTGGAATGTGCATATAGACTGGGCGGGCAAAGATTCTTAAATGATCAATTGAGGGCTTACATCCGGTGAAAACTTCTTCAAGAGTTTTCGCTTCAAGGGCTTTGTGTGGACATCTATTCTAAATGTAGACTGCAGTACTGGCAGTCTCAATCCAAAGTGATAGAGGTAAGTTTTGATCATGCATCATAGCCCTGGCTGCTTCACAGATAGTTCTATTCTTTCTTTCAACAACCCCATTCTGCTGAGGGTTGTATGGTACAGTTAGCTCCCTCTTAATTCCAGAGGCTCGACAGAGCTCGTCGTATTTGAAGGAGTGAAATTCTTTACCGTTATCTGTTCTGAAAACTCGGATGTGTCTTTCTGTTTGATTTTCAACAAGATTCTTGAAGTCTTGAAATCTGCTAAAAGATTCATCTTTAGTTTTTAAGAAATAAATCCAAGTTTTACATGAACAATCATCAATAAAAATGATATAATAAATACAACCATTCATAGAGGGTGCAGACATGGGCCCATAAAGGTCAGAATGAATTAAATCCAAAATTCCATTTGATTTTCTATTACTGAGAGGATAGGGTTTCTTTATGTTCTTACCAAGTGAACAACCTTTACAAACACTATCATGCTCAACAGAAAATACTGGCATACCTGTCACCATCTTTTGCAAACCTGGAAGTGCATTATAATTGAGATGTCCAAGTCTCCTGTGCCAAAGCTCGCAGGGATTGATTGTCTCATGAACTAGAGCTTGAACAACCTGACCTGAAAGCTTAGAAAGTCCACTCTCATGAGTTCCAATGGTTATAGCAGTACTTAAATCTTCATTTGAGGACCACAAGAGGGCCTTTCCTTTGGAGAAAGCTACTGAATAACCTTTACTTTCTAAAACTGGTACAGAGATTAAATTTTTCTTTAGACCAGGTACATAAAGAATTTCATCAATGTGAAAGATATTACCTGAGTGAAACCGGAAAGAGGTAGAACCAAAACCTTTTATGTCATAGGTGCCATCATCACCCAGTTCAACCTTTGCCTTGTATTTCTTATCTTGATAGTTTGCAAGGTTTTGTTTGAAGCCTGTCATGTGTCTGGAAGCACCGCTGTCTATTAGCCAAATTTCCTCTGACTTGGTGATAGTGCTGGAAAGAGCTGAGATGAGATAATATTCCTTATGTTGTTCTTTCTCTTTGGTGGCAGCCCTGGTTTGTCTTCTTTGAGGCTCCTCTTGGGGTTTAGCCTCTTCAGTGGCAACTGAGGTTTGAAATCTTCCTCTTCTTTTCTGCTGAGAGGGAGGACTCCTGTAGTCTTTTGCATAATGTCCTAGCTTATTGCAGTTAAAACATTTAACTTTAGACAAATGAGGATTGAGATGAGATAGCTTACCTTGGGGTTTCTTACCTTTGCCTTTTGATTTAGGGAACTTCTTCCATTTCCTGGTCTTTGCTGCAAGGGCATGATCTTTCAGGACTGAATAGTCATTTCTGCTATTTAGTCTTCCTTCTTCTTCTTAGCAGTCATGCCATAATCTTTCCAAATTAGGTTGGGATTCTCTTCCATTCACGGATGCAAAAAAAACTCCCCAAGGATCCGGAAGTCCATCAAAAGCTGTTTGAACAAGGTCATCATCATCTACAGGAACTCCTATTGCAATAAGTTGATCTTTGGTTTGAGCAATTTTTGAGAAGAAGGTGACAATTTTATCATCCTTTCCCATTTTCAAAATACGTAATTGTTTCTTCAAAATTCTTTTCTGAGTAGGTGCCTTCTTCTCATAGAGGTTTGCCAAAGCATCATAACAATCTTTGGCAGTCCTTAGATGACCAATGATGGGCATCATGTTGTCTTTGATAGAATAAAAAATGATTCTTTTAGTCTTGGTTTGTTTCCCTTTGTATGCTTCCCTGGCTGTGTTTGAGGTGGGTTATTCAATCTCCCAAGAGATCAACTCTTCTAGATCATTCTCTTCATGAATGTTTACTATTCTGTATTTCCAAGCATTAAAGTTTGCAACCCCTACAAGTCTGTCTTCAACCTTAACTGATGAGGAAGCCATGCTTAGATCTGAGTTAGTTTAGATGACTGATATCTGCAAAACAACCCTAACAAAGTGGATCTGTGTAGGCTCAAGATTAGATCCTTGAGCTCTCTTCACACCCTTAGCTCTGAAACCATGTTAGAATTAGGGCAGTAAAGTAGAACAAAAGTGTCATTTTAAAATTCAGTGAGAATAATAAATAGGTCTTATATTCAGAAAACAAATCTACACTGCTTGAACAGAGAAAGCAAACATGTGTGCTCAGATCTAAGATAGTTTAGATATTTAGTTAAAGAGTAGATCTAGAATAAACATTAAATCTGATCTATAAAGCTGGTGTAATTCTTATACAGATCTAAACCCAAAATAAAACACAATCTGATCATGAGCAGTCATCCAAACTTCAGAAACAAGGTGTAAGAACCAAACTCATAATTTCCAGATTTGAACAAGTAAACTGATCTAATCTTTGCAAGTAGTTAGACAGTAGAAAAACTTCAGAAAACAAATGACAATTTATAGATTTGACTGTAAAGACTTACCTGGAACCTTACCTCAAAAATCTTAAGGAGAGCAGCCACACATAGGTAATGTAGATCACTGAAATATTTTCAGAAAAAGTTCAGCTCATAGATCTACCATGTAGGTTAGATCTCTTGCCAAGAGATGAATGAATTTTCTTGCCACCAAGGAGATAGGGCCACAAGGATTTCACACAGGCATTTCTAAAGTCAAACGCTCACACAAACAGAAAGTTTTAATCACCCAAACCCTCACACATAAATTCTGTGGATAAACCGTCACATAGAAAATTCTGTGGATAAAACCCTCACACAAAAAGTAGCTTAAGGAAGGCCAAGGCTCAAGGACAGATCAGGTCTGGACAGTTGCAAAGGAGGGCCGCACTCACAAAAACATTAAGGCTGAAAACACCACAGAACACACTACAACAATGTCCTCAAAAAGGGGCTGCACCAGACCAGTCCTCAAGGGGAGCAGCACCAACACAACAGTCCTCAAAGGGAGCCGCAACAACCAGCCCTCAAGGGGAGCCGCACCACACAACAATCCTCAAAGGGAGCCGCAGCAACCAGCCCTCAAGGGGAGCCGCACCACACCATAGTCCTCAAAGGGAGCCACAACAACCAGCCCTCAAGGGGAGCCGCACCACACCACAGTCCTCAAAGGGAGCCGCAGCAACCAGCCCTCAAGGGGAGCCGCACCACACCAGTCCTCAAGGGGAGCCGCACCAACACAACAGTCCTCAAAGGGAGCTGCAACAACACAGCAAACACTTCAACAACAAATGGAAGGAGGGCCGCAACAAAGAGAGAGGATCCGCTCACCTTAGAAGCTCAAGAGCATACAATAAAAGGTGTAAAATGAAGGGTAGAGGGTAGGTTTATTTATAGTTTAGGTTAGGGCAAAGAATAAAAGAAATTAAATTAAAAATAATTATTATTAAAGATAACATGCTTAAATTAAATAATTTAAACATGTTATAATTAACATTTTAATTTAAACTTTACTTTAACCCTTAAGACAAAAACAACAAAACCCCAAACCAACACAAGCAAGGGTAAAGGAGGGTTTAGGTGGGGTTACAAGGTGGCAATACTTGTTCATTCATTTTCAAGGTGACCTTATTAACTTTATCATCATTACATATGGAATACATCCCTTATGTGGTCATGCCCACCTTCAAGGAGGGTCATATACCAACAAGGTACCTGATCAAGGATCAAGTTGCCCCATAACATTTTTGGGGTCTTATCCACCAAGGTGCAAGACCAAGGATCAACCCATGCCCCAGGCATGGGTACCCTGGACCATGTCCAGGGGCCCTAGACATATCTAGGGGCTTTAACTGCTTGGTCCCAGACCAAGAACCCCAGTGATATACTGGGGGCCCTCCCAGGGGTCTTTACTGCTTGGTCCCAGACGAAGAACCCCAGTCATATACTGGGGGCCCTAACAAGGGTCTTTTGCCATGGCACTAACTGTTTGGTCGTAGACCAAGTACCCCAGGAGTGCACTGGGGGCCCTAGATCTCGGCTAGGGTCTTTGCCATCCTCCCGGAGAATGGCTCTTGCAGCTGCTATAAATTTAACACCCTGCCAACATGCTAATATCCACAGTCTCATGAGAGACTACTGCTGGGTTCTCCTCTACGCTCACCTTCTCATCATGGCTGGGTGTACACTTCTCCACATGGGATTGTGCCTGTGCCACCAGAAAATCCACCTGTTCTTCTTGCTTATCTTCCTTCAATTTTTGTCTTGTGCCATTGAAGGACTCCTCATCTAGATCTTCGGGCCAACTACCATACTTGGTAGTGCAATAGTCTCGCAAAGACATAGCTGCACAAAACTCTTTACTCAGTGCTAAATACTCTCTATAATAAGGCATGCACTCGCCTACTGCTAGTTCCGACTTAATTTCTGCCATGAGCTCCTTCTTGGTCTTCATCTTTCCAACTTAATATGCTTTCCTTGACCTCAGTTGACTGCTGCAGATTTCTTTTTCATCGAATACCCCTCAGGCTGGTAAGATCACCAGCTCTGATACCATTGTAATATCCCTAGGGCAATATTAGGGTTTGGGGTAGACTTTTTCAATGCTGCTGGTGCCCTTTTAACAAATAGTTTTACTGAGATTCTCAACAATTCTTGATGCTGTAAACAGATCATTTGCATCCACTTGTCCATGCAAATAAAATGGCTTGAAACATGTAACACCGATGTATCACAGTATTGACAAATTCACTTTAATTAGCAAGGTTCTGTTGCCACTATGATTGTTTTTAACCCTATAGTCCAATAATAGAACACAATATTTGAACACAACAGAAGTAGATTTCTAAGGGCTGCTGTAGCAGCTACAATTTTGTCCTAAAACAACAATAATTGTCAAAACCTGGAAGTAGGTATGCTGTATGGAAGACTGCAGTTTCCCTGTCTTTGCTGCTGTCTTGGCAGGAATTGTCTGCAAATGGGGCCGTCCAGCCTCTGGGATTCTTCCTTCCCTCCAGCGAGTTGTCCTAACTCTCCAGTCCCCATTCTAACCCGCCTGCCCAGCCACCCTTCTTCACCATAGAGAAGCTTGGCCTCTTCTTAATGGGAAGTTTAGGGGTTTGGCCCCCCTTAAATTCCTCCTCTGCTCTGCAAAGATCGAGATTCAACCCTCTAAGGACCCTGTCCAGCTAAAACGGGGGGGGGGGCTTCTGTCCTCCCCAAAAACATTCCTGTTGATCATCTAGAGGGTTCGACCCCCTTTTAAACCCTTGCTGCATACCTGTAGGGTATTAGCTCTCCACAAACCCTCCACAGCTGGCCTCTACCCGCCTTCCAAAATCACTGTGTGTTTCCAGATCAGTTCCGTTTGCGTCCAGAGGTCTTCACTTCAACAAAGGATGGGTTCGGCTGCCCTTTAGATTACCCTGTTCAACAGGCCAGGGATTCGGCCCTTTCCAAGGAACCCCCAGAACAGAGTTCGACCCCTTTTAAGAAACCTTAAGGATGCAATTCCAACAAGTTAGGCCTGCAATAAAACCCTCCACACCTTGCAGTGAGCCCTCTCTAGGCAGAGAGCTTCTAGAACAGTCCAAAGATTGAATCTTGAAGAAGATAGAAGGAAGATAATTGGACAGATCTGTCCAGAGTTGGGCTAGGGTGGGCACAAGGCACCACCGAACCCCAACAGAAAGAGAGGGTTTTGCAAAAACCCTAAAAAACCTGAGGCAGAGCCTCGAAAGGCAGAAACAGATACTAAACTACAAATTCAGATGATCGATAATGCACCTCACTTCCTCGTTAAATAGCCTTTGTCCTTTGCTTGACCCCTACTCACCTTTTGCCACTTGACGCCTTTTAGGTGACTTGTTCTTTAGGTCGGCCAAAAAGTTTATTTTAATCCCCTTTTATATTCTCCTTTTAACTCAACGTCACCTTACAAATCCAATCGTTGCCTGCTTGGTGACTTATTCAACCCTATAGCTCCCTTTCTTTGGGCTATAGCCTATGTGGAGCCCCTTTAGGCTACTACGCCCTCCCTCCAATGGGGCTAAAAGGGAGGGGACATGACACAGAGGTAGAATATTTGCAGACTTGTATGTAACATAATAATAATTACTAACACAAATAAGGATGTAGTTGTTTATCGATAGCTTTAAAAACCACTGATAACAATCACAATGGAACAACTGATTAATTAGTTCAAGGCCAACAAACTCATGCTTATCAATTACTTGCTGCGCATTCTTGAGCTTGACATTCGTACTGGATACTCCTTTTTTATTTAAGCCTGTCCATGATATGACTACATTTGCAGGGTTCGATGTCCTTGCCAAAGCTGGAAAATTTAAATAGTAAATTGCTCGAAGGCAAGGTAAATGGATTAAGGCTTTGGTGGTTGGTAAAATTGTGTGTTTATTAAGGGGATGCTTTATTTTCAACGTGTTTGGTTAAAGTATTTAATTTTGAGTTTTAACAATGGTTAGAACGATGTTAATATATGTATTATGCAAATGATGCATAGATTTAATGAATGGTTAAGAACATGTGTTTCCTCCTTGGAGATTACGAGTTCAAATCCAGAGGTGGGTAGGGTATGTACACCTCCATAGACTTTAGCAGTCAAATCGCTGCGCAGAGGAGTCCCTTGACCCACAAACAAGGGGGTCTCATACACCAATTTGGTGTCTGGTTTGGTAGTGGCCTTAAAATTAGATTATTATTATTATTATAATATCTTGGATTGCCCATTTATTATGACGTGGCAAGTGTGTTGTAGTTGATTTAGGTAGATTCCTAAATAATGAGTGTCATTTATTCAACGTCAAGATGAAGATGAAATTGTTGTTGGTAGTAGGGTTAGAAATTATTCCCATTATAATGTCTAAAACACTTGTGCAGCCATGATGGCCCTTGCTTTTTTAGAGGGATAAACACGTTACACGCTTTGGGGGAAATTGAACCATGACTGGGAGTATCACCACCCTCTCTCCACCAAGAAATCACGCCTGTAGTGGTAAATGAGAATATATTTGAAAACGAATTTTGACGTTATCTATCATACAAAACTCTGTTTTTCTTGATCAATGGTTTCAAATAGGGTAAACTTTCCCTTTGTTTAGGTTCATCCTTGATACTTTGTGCTGTAAAATAACACTAGCGGAAAATTATAATACTAAGATAATAACATTATACTTTTAGTGGGAGAAATTGAACCATGATGCGAGAATATCACCACCTCATTTTCACCATGTTATCGCACAAGTTGTAGGTTGGGAAAAGTCCGACCCAACCACCAAATGGTGACAATTTAGAGAACACCTACTCACTGTCACCTTAGGCAGGTATTCCCGTCACTTTAGAGATGAGAGAATCACCTCAAGGGAGGAATCCCGGTGACCCTGGGGGAAATGAGATGGAAAGTGAAGAGATGAAAGAAGGTCCCCCTAAAGGTCAAGATAGAGAGTGTGGAAAGGCTTGAGAAAGGGTCTTGGTGGTAGTTAAAGGTTTTGCCAAGAGGTAAGAATGATTGCAAAGAGTCATTGTACCTGCCTGAGACACAAGAACAAGCCAAATATATGCGTATAATGTTAGGTAGACAAACAAGCTAAGCTTGCTGTCCCTAATTGCAGCAGTAAAAAAAAGTATATATCAGCAACAAAAATATAGTAATAGTTGTAAAATAAAGTTGCTTAAAGCTTAATGAAAAGTACAAGAGACAATCTAGCAAATGACTAGTTTAGCTCAAGAAGATAACACAAAACTTTAGCAACAATGTAAGGCTGTTGTAAACAAGTTCTGCAGAAGCAATTATCAGCCTTATGGTTGTAACAAACAACTTATTACAGCTAAGAAATCAGCTGTCAAAATTTGCCAACAATCCACCCAAAAAGTGCGCTAGCCTTAGTAGATTAATGTGGCAAACTTTTAGCAACTTTCAACGGTTGAGTAGTGAGTTATAAATGAAAGAGAGTTAGGGTTTCTGCAGCCCTAATGGATGTAGATAAAAAGTTATAACAACAACAAGTAGTACTAAACAAATTGAGACGCCCTTGTGGCTCAATCAAACACATAAAGCATGGAATTGATTCCAAGTTAGACAATCTCAAAAGAGTGAAATTTCACGTTTACCGAGGCAAGTATTTTATATCTCCAATGCAAAAATCATATTAGTGTCTTTAATATTTGGGTGAATGGAGTCTTTAAACATAAGTTGGATTAACAAGCTCCCTAGGGGTGTAAATACTCTTACTCCCTAGTGTATGTTAATCCAACTAGGGTAAAGTTTGGGAGGGTATACACACTCGTATTCCTCCTAGCAACCCTTGCAAATATGACTTGTAAACTTAGAAAATTAAATGAAGCTTAGTGGAGGGTGTATCCAACATACTCCTCCTAGGGTTTAAACCAACAATAACCAAGAAAGAGCAAGAAATAACTAACAATGCATATTTTTCCTTACCAATTCCAAGAAAGAAAGAGATCAAACCCTAGTTCATCAAAAAATTTACCATCCAATAGCAAGAGAGAAAGCCTCCAAGATGTGCGCACCACCTTAGCTTATCCAATCACCAAGAGAAAACACCAAAAAACATTTGCACAAGAGATAAACACCATAAATTCTCAAGCATAGTGCAAATTTCAGTCAAGTACTTCGCACAATGGGAGAGTTATGTTATGAAATGAGATTCAAATGATCTCTATCTATACAAAATGTCTAAAACATAGTTTGTCCACATAAATTAGGGTAAACACAAAATAAGGGGGAAACAACCCTTATTTTTCCCCTTTACACAAATAATAATATTTAATTTTTACTTTGCACATGAAAGAAAAGCCCCAAGTAAGACGTCACCCCTCTAGGGAGACGTTTTGACACTTTTCCAAGTCATTGGAGAGAAATGTGGAGGTCGTTGGGGCTTCTAGAGTCTCCTCTTCATGTGCTAAGATCTCTTCATGCCTCCTCCCATCAAATCATGCCAAGTGTCAATGAGTAATAACTCCATCACCACCAAGCCCTAGCCCTAGATGACATCAAGCCCCAAAGAGTGACATTTTTCCCCTCTTAGGCAAGTCGTTTGGGTGATAGGGGCTAGGTGAGGTCAACCATGATGTCTTCTAGGCCTCCAAAGGCACGTCTTCGTAATCTAGCATGCGGGCCCTTGGCATCCAACTTGTGGGCTTGAAGTCCCATGGAAGCCCAAGTAAGCTTGTTCCTCCAAAACTATCCACCAGTTGGGTCCTGCAAAGACAAATGGATATGCCCTCCAAGGATCTCAAGTCAAAGCATCATGATAAGTAAATCAAATCAATAAAAGGGCCATCTAAGCAAGTACATCCAAACCACCTCATCAAAATAAAATAATGCTCAAAGAGCCTATGCAATTTACCAAGTTGGAGTATGGGAGGGTTGATAAAACGACATATTGGGTGAATCATCCCTTAAGTTTAGGGATGTTTCTCGAGGGGACCTCCTTCTAAGTCATGTGGATGATGTGTTATGGATGAGGGGAAGACTTTTGGACATGGGGTTTGTGACATACAAGGGGTTGTAGTGTCTCACTTATGGGTGCCTTTGCAGAGGGCGTGTTGCACCTTCATTTTCAATGCATCCTTTTTCCAAGCCCATTTATTGCCTTTGATTTCTTTTTGGGACGTTTCCAGGTTGAAGCCAAGGTGAGGCTTCTACCTAAGCAATAAAAATTGTGCCCACATTGACTCTACCTTGGTCACATCATGCTTCCCCAAGTTAGAAACATGTATGGGGCTTCTACATAGGCATTAAAAACATTGCCCAAACATGCCCCTCCCTGGTTGGCATTTGTTATTAGTTATTTGTTCACAGGTCCCATCAATTTTTATGAGAGACGATTCATTGTCCTCAGGATCCTTGGGCGAGCATCTAGAAGGTTAATGGTTTGGATTTTATCTTTTGCCAGCTACAAGCCTCTAGGACTTCATCCCCTTCTTCCCACGAAATGAGGGACAACCCCTTCTTGGGTCAGTACACTCGAAAATCCTAGAAGGTAAGGAGATGAGGGGATGAAGTGTGGATCAGAGCATTTTAAGACACTTCCTAGTTTTTTGGAATTGTCTTGCTCCGAAGTGTGCCTTATATTTTTGAAGCACGCTTTCGATGCTTCCTGGCACGCTTCACGCGTGCTTCCATGAGGATTCACCCGATTTCTAAGGGGACCCACAGACTTTAAAAATATTGACCTTTTTTTTTTTTTATATATATATCTTTTTTGAGTGAGGGTGGGGCCTAGCTTAGGCTTAGGGTTTATGGGAAAGAAAGGAGAATAAATGAGCTCTTTCCCCTCCATTCTTCTCATTCTTTCATCTTGAGCTTGGAGGAGAGAGAAAATGAGAGCTTGAGAGTGTAGATTTGTGAGAGCTTGGAGGAGAAAGCAAAGGAGAACTTGGAAGAGTGAGCAAAGAGGAGCTTGGAGGAGAGAACAAAGGCAACCATCTTCCAAAGGTTTCAACTTTCAAGTTTCAAGAGCTAAAGAGGTAAGCTGAAACCCCAAGTCCCTCATTTCCTTGGGTTAACTTTGTTTATGTTTTTTTCCTCCTCTGCTACTCTTTCCCATTATTTCTTCTCCCTCTTTTTATTGGAGGTTGTTCATCTAAAACTTGAAGAAAATGGTTTTCTTTTGGTTTAGCATTGATTTTTTGGTTCTCATGGTCATGGTGGGGATGTAGAAATATCTGAGGTCCTATGAGGCTGCCATCTAAGGTCTGTCCTTGACCTTAGTATGGCTCTAAGTTTCAACTGTATGGCTGTCTTCTTCTGTTGTTTTAGGACAACAAACAATCATCTCACTTTCTGCTCAATGTTTTACAGGTTAGGTGCTCTTTTAAGGTGCCCTTGCAAGTGTTTTCTTATCTTAATGTTAGCACATGCAATATAACTTAAAACACATAACACTACCTCTAGATATTGAACTTTAAAATGTTGATTTACATTTTTAAACATGCATAAAATTGACACAAGTATTTTTGGTCAACATGACCCTGGATAACCCCCCCCGGGGGAAAACCAGTTTGGGATATCCGTCTATATAATGATGATTAAAGCAAGCGATACAACAAGTAATGAAATACAATGGAACTTGTATACATAGGAAGCTCCTCACAAGCCTTGCCACAAGAACCAGAGAAAGAAGTGCCCAAACTGTGGTGCGCCCTCTGCACTGAACTGAAGTGCCCTAGCTCATCTGTAGCCCAATGAAGAAATCCCTCCACAGGAATGTCCTCTCCTGTGCTGCCTCTCCACTGAAACTGTCAGAGCTCGAATCCTCCAAGCAGATCTGCTACCAGGTAGTTGTCAGTCCTCTCAACATGTGCGCCCCCCCCCTAGCAGAAATGATCACCAGAAATAAACGAAGCCAAAAATTGAATGCCTCTCTCCACAAAAGCAAGCGCCCAAGCTCTCCTCTCCCTATGCATCATACCTCATCTTGATCTGACAAGTCCTCCTCTCCTGATGAGCAAATGATGGATAATAAATGCACCCTCCTCCATATGCATGCTCCCTCTCAGAAGTGAAGGCTAAGACTCCATGGAAATACTCTCCATGCAAGCTCCAAGCAAACACAAGTTCCTCCTCAAGCTCTCAAGGGTTTTGCTCAAACCCTCATGAAGTGCGCCCTCCTTCACCTCAAGATTTGCACCCCTCTTCTCTTCTCCAAAAAACTCAAGTGAAGAATGAGTCTCCAAAAATACCTTTACCCTCTCTTTAGCCTCTTTGAGCCAACCCTAAAAGATCAATGGCCTATATTAGATCTAGCCAACTCTAATCAATGGGTGAGATCTCATCCTGAAATCTCACTAAGGAAACCCACTTTCCTTAGTTGCTTTATGTCTATTAATTCACTCACATTGTGAATTAATCGTCATTTTATGACTTAAGTGACATATTTCACTTTTGACTTAAAAATCCTAAGTCAAAGTGAAATTAGAATCATAAAGTAAAGTAAAAGGGTAATAGTCTTCCCCCTTTGTGCTTAAAGACTCATAAGCACATGGGGACCACTTTCCAAGGTACCCAAATCTCAACACTCCCTCTTACCGAGGAAAGTGCCCGTCACCACCAATAACATCCCTATAATGGACATGGTTGCCTCCTGGCATATGCTCGGTGCGTATGGCTGTACCCTGATCCCTAAAAGTGGACTCTGTCACAAATCTACTCAATCTGTATGATCTATAAATGACACTGACTCTCCATCTATCCAAGATCACCTAGATCTCGACATCACACCGAAGATCTCCACCTTGGCCTCCCACCAAGGATTTCCTCCTACTCCTGGCCTCTCACCAAGAGTCTCTACTCTTGGCATCTCACCAAGAGTCTCCCCCTCTTGCTCTCTCACCAAGAGTCATCAACTTGCCCTCTCACCAAGTCACCTCCACCTAAAGTGGATCCAGAACTTGATCTGCCCATCTCAGAAGCTATGTGAGGCTCAAGCCTCTGTGGTGCCCTGCTCCTCCTCCTCCTCATCCTCTGATGCACTAAAGCTGTAGCATCCACTCTCTGTCTGCTCGACTGCTATGAAACTGTAGCTATACTGGTTGGACCAATCAACTACTCTGAAGATGTCCAGGGACACTGAGTCTGATCTCCCTCTAAATCACTGCTGTGTGTCAGTCCGTCCTCATCAAATCGATCTCCCCAACTAATGCTAGAAGGTGTAATAACAGATAAAGTAGTAATGAATGCACACTCTCTCGCAAACTTCTCCTCGAATTCTATCTCCTCTGTTGTCGCTGTTAACACATCCTGCTTCTTCTTCTTCTTGGGACACTGTCCTGCATAGTGACCCATCTTTCCACAAGCAAAGCATCTCATTGTGCTCATGTCTCTCCTCTATGCACTGCTGCTGCTGCTCTCTCCTCCCTGTGGTGGGGCCCTAAACTTGGGACCCTGCCAACCTCCACGACTGGTCTTCTTCTTGCCCTTTGTCCAAAGAGCAAGGTTCTCGTCTCCATAAATTGTTTGCTGCTGCTATCCAGAAGCCTCGGCTGCAAGCCTAATCTCCTCCTGGACGAAGTCATCCCACATCCTCTCCCATGTAGGCATGACCTCTCTGGCAACAATGCCCCGTACAAATGGACCCCACGGTTTGGTGAAAGTATTCATAGCTTGCCTCACCAAAGAGTTAGGGTTCACAATCTCTCCGACGGCTGCAAGCTCATCTCTGATTTGTATGTATCTACCAAGGAATGAAGTAACCGTCTCATCCTCGAGCATGTGAATGCCCCTGAGTCGATCATGAAGAACCATCTTCCGGTTCTCATTAGAGCTCTCGTACAACTTGCACAAAGATGCCCACATCTCGTATGCACAAGTCTTCCCAGTCAAGTGGGGAATGATGTGATCTCTCACAACATCCCATATGATCCTCTTTGCCTTGTTGTTCCTCCTCCTGAACTCTACCACCAAGGCAGGTGTAGTGACAGGAACAAGAGGAACAACTACCTCGACTATGTCCCATAGCTCGAGGTCCTCTAAGACAAAGACCATCCTCGCCTTCCAAGGCGACCAATTGCTAGCCCCGGCTAGCCTGTCCTCCACACGCATCTGAGATACTGACATGTCTGCCAACTGCGCTCACTCTGATGCTTCCAATGCAAAGGAATGCTGCCTCACTCTTGTCAACACAGGTGTGAAAAGAGGCAAGCGAATCCACGAGCTCACTCCTAATCAGTAGGTGTGAAAAGAGGTCGTCTCTATAGCCTCGCTCCTGTCCACACAGGTGTGAAAAGAGGCTGTCCACAAGTGTCAAAAATCAGCCCAACAAATCCGCCCACAACTGTCCACAAACACTGTAAACTAGCTGTCCAAAATCTGCCTTGAGCTGTGCAACTGACAATGAAGGAGAGGTACCTTCAGATTTGAAGTTTACCCACTGTTTTGGACTGTAAACTTGCTGTCCAAAACAACCAACAAATTTGATATAAAACTTCTCCAAACTGCCCACAAAAGTGCTCCAAAATCAACAAGTCTAAGCCACCTTTGGCTCTGATACCATGTAGAAATATCTGAGGTCCTATGAGGCTGCCATCTAAGGTCTGTCCTTGACCTTAGTATGGCTCTAAGTTTCAACTGTATGGCTGTCTTCTTCTGCTGTTTTAGGACAACAAACAATCATCTCACTTTCTGCTCAATGTTTTACAGGTTAGGTGCTCTTTTAAGGTGCCCTTGCAAGTGTTTTCTTATCTCAATGTTAGCACATGCAATATAACTTAAAACACATAAAACTACCTCTAGATCTTGAACTTTAAAATGCTGATCTACACTTCTAAACATGCATAAAATTGACACAGGTATTTTTGGTCAACATGACCCTTGATAAACCCCCCCCCGGGGAAAACCAGTTTGGGATATTTGTCTATATAATGATGATTAAAGCAAGAGATACAACAAGTAATGAAATATAATGGAACCTGTATACATAACAAAGCTCCTCACGAGCCTTGCTACAAGAACCAGAGAAAGAAGTGCCCAAATTGTGGTGCACCCTCTCCCTTTGTTTCCCTTTGCACTGAATTGAAGCGCCCTAGCTCATCTGTAGCCCAATGAAGAAATCCCTCCACAGGAATGTCCTCTCCTGTGCTGCCTCTCCACTGAAATTGTCAGAGCTCGAATCCTCCAAGCAGATCTGCTACCAGGTAGCTACCAGTCCTCTCAACATGTGCGCCCCCCTCCTAGCAGAAATGATCACCAAAAATAAACGGAGCCAGAAACTGAATGCCTCTCTCCATAGAAGCAAGCACACAAGCTCTCCTCTCCCTATGCATCAGACCTCATCCTGATCTGACAAGTCCTCCTCTCCTGATAAGCAAATGATGGATAATAAATGCGCCCTTCACCTTAAGATGCGCCCCTCCTCCATATGTATGCTTCCTCTCATAAGTGAAGGCTAAGACTCCATGGAAATACTCTCCATGCAAGCTCCAAGCAAACACAAGCTCCTCCTCAAGCTCTCAAGAGTTTTGCTCAAACCCTCACGAAGTGCGCCCTCCTTCTCCTCAAGATTTGTGCGCATCTTCTCTTCTCCAAAAAACTCAAGTGAAGAATGAGTCTCCAAAAATACCTTTACCCTCTCTTTAGCCTCTTTGAGCCAACCCTAAGATCAATGGCCTAGATTAGATCTAGCCAAGTCTAATCAATGGGTGAGATCTCATCCTAAAATCTCATTAAGGAAACCCACTTTCCTTAGTTTCTTTATGTCTATTAATTCACCCACATTGTGAATTAATTGTCACTTTATGACTTAAGTGACATATTTCACTTTTGACTTAAAACTCCAAAGTCAAAGTGAAATTAGAATCATAAAGTAAAGTAAAAGGGTAATAGTTTTCTTCCTTTGTGCTTAGAGACTCATAAGCACATGGGGTCCACTTTCCAAGGTACCCAAATCTCAACAGGGAGAAGGCATCGAAGGGAAGAAGATGATAGTGGTGATTCTCATGATGACCCACAATATGAAGCTAGTGAAGGGTTTGAAGAGGAGGAAGAGGGCAATGGAGGAGGCAAAGATTTATTGAGACCCTTGTGGAAATTTGTAACAAAAGTTGAGGAGGGGAGAGGTGGTGGAAGCATTAAATTTTTATGTCCTCATGACTGTCATGTTGGAAAACCTTATATTGGTTCATATACCTGTGTGAGGAGGCATCTTTGTGGTGTAATGGAGAGTGATGATAATAAGGAGGCCATTGGGATCACAATTTTCCCTAAGATATCCAAGGAGCAGAAAGAAAAATATATAAAGATAGAGGATGTTGCACAAAAAAAGCATGGTAAAAAACAAAAGCTTCAATTCGATGCCTCATCTAGATTTGGTGGCAACACATCTCCATCTCCTCGTGGTTCTGAAACCTCTGGATCTAGAAGAACAATAACATATTTCCTTGATATTGGAGGTAGGGATGAGGTGGATGCAAAAGTGGTCTGGTTTCTCTATGCTTGTGGCATCCCATTCAAATAGCTTCGCTCCTTCTATTGTCATGATCTTGTCAAGGAAATCAATGAAGCCCCCAAAGGATACGAGAGCCCCAACTATGAGAAAGCTAGAACTGTGTTACTTGACAGGGAAAAAACAAAAATTCAAAGAGCTCTAACACAATTTAGAAATGAATGGGCAGACGTTGGGGTATCCATTGTATCAGATGGTTGGACAAATGTTAGAAACCAACATTTGATCAATGTTCTTGGTGTTTTTGCTACCTGTTCAATGTTTCTTGCAACACATGACTCCTCTTCAATTATTGCATCTTCCCAAAACATTTTAGATCTCCTCTTGAGAACAATTAATGATGTTGGTCCTTCTAATGTGATTCAAGTAATCATTGATAATGCAACAAAATGTAAGGGAGTAGGTAAAATCATTGAGTGAGTTCATCAACACATCTTTTGGTCTGGGTGTTTCGTGCACACCTTAGAACCTTTTAATGCATGATATTGTCAAGCATAAAGAATGTGGATGGATTAATAAATTGTACAAGAGAGGGAAGCAACTCATCAAATTTATCATTGGGCATACAAGGTGTTGTAACGGATATTAAAAAATTGCTCTACTTATGGTTTTCATCCAAATGAAAGTTCAAATATAAGATATCCAGATGATCCTTTTGACAGACTTTGGTCTCCCGATTCCAATCGATCAGAGATTCTAAATATGAGAACCAGTATGAAAGTATCAACTGGAGCGACCTACGCATTGCCACCTAACTCTTCAACAAATGACAGTATAATGGTGGGTAGAAAAGAAGGCCTATGTGCACCAAATATCCTGGAGACAAATGAGAATTTGGTATCTGACTCAATCAGAGTTGGGAATTTTTTAGGTGACCATTGCCAACAGGGAAAACGACCCGACTCCAGTAATAATAGGTTTGCAGATGCTCGTGTCCAGGAAAATCCTATGAGAGGTCAGTGTTTGGATAGTGACTCCTTGTCTGATGATTCCATGCATCTTGATTCAGGCACACTGGCATGTGTTGTTTGTGGAGTTTTGGGCTTCCCATGTATGGCAATAATACAACATTCTGAAGGAGCTGCACGAAATCTCTTGCCTTCCGATTATAAATTTATTGATGAACATTATGGAGCATTTGCTGTAGGCCCTGCAAGACAAGATGTCGCCTCTGTCGGAGTTGTAATTACTGTCAATCAGAGAAGATAACCATAAAGAGGGCATCTCTATTTGGTGTCTTGATAACAACTGTCTTCTATATCCTATGCGCCTGCTTTGGCTATACAACATATTCGGACAAGCTTTCCTGGAAAACCTTCGGGGCGTTACTCTGATGGAAGATTGTTAACTGATTTCAACATCACTTCTCCTGTACCCTACGAGCTTCAGAATTATTGTTATCGGAACTTGATGGTCTATGGCATTAATTTTGCATATGGAGGGACTGGAGTGTTTGATACTTCGAATAGGTTGCCCAACCTCACTGCTCAGATTAACCAGCTACAACAATTGGTTCAGGAAGGATCATACTCTCTGCAAGAGCTATCCTCTTCTCTAGTATTAGTTGCTGTTGCAGGGAATGACTACGCTTTCTATATTTGGTCAAATAGAAGCTACAAGGGCGTCCGTTCATTTGTTAAGCTAGTGATTAAACAGTTTTCATTGGACTTGATACGCTTGTACAAGCTGGGGATCCGGAAGGTCGCAGTATCCTCTTTGGAACCGTTGGGATGCTTGCCTCTTGCTACAGTCGATTATTCTTACAAAGGAAGCGCGGAAACCCTCGAACTCAACATGGCACTCATATTTCTCCACGTCTGCAACGCTCCGAGGTCTCGGCACACGTAAATTGAAGGCCTCCTTCATCATAGATCATGGACGTCCGTTTCGCATACACCAACGCCGCTCTTTCGAGAAAGCTCAATGGTGAGAGAGGCACGCAATTCGCCCCGTACTTTCCCAGATTCTCCCTCCTCTACTCTATCAACTTCGGCATCCGCGGGCTCGCTCTCTAACAGTGAGACTAAGAAGAAATACTGTGGACGCAAAGCACAATAAGAGAAGAGAGGAGATGAATGTTTGTGTTAATGGTGGTGTTCTTTATAAAACGAGAGAAGGCTGGTGTAGTCCTCATCGACTGGACTGTAGAAGCCTCCGGCCTTGTAAAGAAGCCTGTCAAGCAGCTCGTGGACGAGTTCCAACCTCGCGAGCTTCCCGTCACTCTTGACCAGTGCAGAAGAGATTTAGGTTCTTCCGACTACGAAGATTGCGCAACAACGACGAAAGCAAATCTTGTTCAGGATTGCGTCAACACCAACCTTGGAGATTGAAAATGGCCATTGTACATGTCACATGCCTCGGATGGATCACGAGCTATTACTGATAGTAATTCGAGCAACAATAATATCTTGATCACTAAGGGTTCTTCTTTTGTTTTCCCTGGTGTATGCTGTATAAGATCAAAGAGTTCATACATGTCCGTTGCTTCTTCCATACTGTCATCTGAAGTCGAAATCCTAGTAACAGAACCATCGGAAAATGACTTCGACTTATCAAGGTCTTTCACAAGCTTGGTTCGCCTGATAATCCTGCTGCCAGCCAACAATAGCTGAGAAGTAACAACTCACGAGAGACGGCTGATGAAGGTAAGAAAATGATGAAATCCCTCACTCAGATTGCTAATCATCTCACTGTATATGATAGGAATGGAGGAGTTAATGTACCCAGGAGGTGGTTTATACAGAACCAGACAAGATACTTAGAGAGCAAAACCAAAAAGCTCACTGTACCTGTTGAAGGCCCAAATAAAACTAATGCTCATTGTGCTTTTCATAAAACAAATGCACCTGATGGAAAAAGATGTAACCAAAATCAGAAACTAGAAGAACTCATGACTACTTTGGTGACAGAAGAACATGAAGAAGAAGAGGATTATTGCGATGGAGACATCATTGAAGGAGGATTAAGTTGGCACTAACTTGATCRCCTCTTTTTCTTCTGGACTGCATGACAATGGAAAACCAACATGGCGAAATAAAGCTAATAATGGTAAAAGAAAGCTATCGGTAGCAAAATAATTCGTTGCTGATAAGGTTGCTGGCATATTTTCCAACGTGCCCATGAGAACTTGTTCACTCCATTGCTTTCCAGCTTCTTGCCAGAGCTCTACAACTAAAGCAGTCATTATTACAGATTGAAGCACCATGCCCCTTTCTGACTGATGCTTTGTAGCTATTTTTACTTGGATATCCTTTAAAGAAAGCCCCGCAAATACTAGTCTTGAAAGTACCTATGGTTTAAAGTGTTCAATTAGGTCTTCCTACAGCTCCCCGGATGCGTTTCATGAAAAAGAGTGGAAGTTTACTGGCTGCCCTACGTCAGTAACGGTTCGAATAGCCAACAGACGTATCTGACATGCACAGAGCTCATGAAAATGAAGCGTTTCATATTTCTTAGCCTGCAGACTCATCTGGCAGCCGCAGAGCCCATGAAGATGAAGCGTTTCACATTTCTTTTAGATTTATTTTTTGTAAATACAGAAATATGAGTTGGGAAACGTATTGTGGGGGAGGGGAGCTAAATAGGTATTGATGTAACAGAAAGAAGGAGAGGGGGGCGCGCATGAGCGCAAGAGGGGAAAACCTCTGTCAAGAGGGTTTCATTTGTAATGGTTGAGTTTTTTGTAAGCCATTAATGGACTGAGTTTTTTGTAAACTATTAATAGAGCAATAAAGATGATTTCTTTTTCCTTGTGATTGTGAGATTCATCACGGTTGATTTTCTTTCATCATGTTTTCTTCTCCTTTGGCTGTGTTAAAATTGTTTGGATTTCATTTATGTATTCCTTACTTGCAGTTGATGTGTTACCATAGCCTTATGTCTTCCTTAATCCGTCACAACTGCATTACATTTTGTTTTCTTCTAACCGATGGCTTCGTTATACTACTATAACGAAAGGATTTGGGTGTTTCTGTATTTGTTTATTGCCTTTCCTCTGCACCAGCTATCAGCTGTGTAAGACCAATCTGCATTTTCAGAACTCTGCATATATCCTTCGCTACGACGGCCGTCGGCCTTTCCTTTTTCTTTCCACTACCGCATCATGACAATTAAAGCGCTGAAAGATAGACTTACTTTGCCTCACTTTCTGCAAGTTATTTAGTCTCTGTTATTGTCTCTTTTCTTTGGTTTTCATTTGACTCCATGCCCAATGGACCTTTTCCTGGTTTAACCCCGAAACCCCATGAATCCAAGACCATCTTTCACCCATAAATCTGCCCACCTTTTTCATGCTATTTAAATTCCTATCGTGACATTTTTCGAGAGATCCCTCTCGGGTTGGAAGAGGGCAGCGTCTAATCCAAAGTGGTTCAAGGTTGCCTCAGTATTGATTTGCTGCAACCCATTTTAGTTCTGAGTGTCAACATTTTGGCGCCGTTGCCAGGGATTTTCGAAGTTGATATCTATCCCTGGGAGAACGACATTGTTACAGTCCTATGGCCTGGTTGAGCAGTCAGTCATAGGCAAATATTGGTTGCACATGCTCTGGCGACTCCATTAAAAATTTCTGGTGGCGATTTCACTGGCAGAAGAACTCAGAATTACAGCGTTCACACTAGGTCGCTCAATGGATATAGGCACCCGGTGTACTGTTCTTGGCACTTTACGAGAAAGTGCCATCCCTAGTTGGAGCCTATGTTGTAACAGATATTAAATTTTTTCTCTACTTATGGTTTTCATCCAAATGAAAGTTCAAATATAAGATATCCAGATGATCCTTTTGATAGACTTTGGTCTCCCGATTCCAATCGATCAGAGCTTCCAAATATGAGAACCAGTATGAAAGTATCAACTGGAGCGGCCTACGCATTGCCACCTAACTCTTCAACAAATGACAGTATAATGGTGGGTAGAAAAGAAGGCCTATGTGCACCAAATATCCTGGAGACAAATGAGAATTTGGTATCTGACTCAATCAGAGTTGGGAATTTTTTAGGTGACCATTGCCAACAGGGAAAACGACCCGACTCCAGTAATAATAGGTTTGCAGATGCTCGTGTCCAGGAAAATCCTATGAGAGGTCAGTCTTTGGATAGTGACTCCTTGTCTGATGATTCCATGCATCTTGATTCAGGCACACTGGCATGTGTTGTTTGTGGAGTTTTGGGCTTCCCATGTATGGCAATAATACAACTTTCTGAAGGAGCTGCACGAAATCTCTTGCCTTCCGATTATAAATTTATTGATGAACATTATGGAGCATCTGCTGTAGGCCCTGCAAGACAAGATGTCGCCTCTGTCAGAGTTGTAATTACTGTCAACCAGAGAAGATAACCATAAAGAGGGCATCTCTATTTGGTGTCTTGATAACAACTGTCTTCTATATCCTGTGCGCCTGCTTTGGCTATACAGCATATTCGGACAAGCTTTCCTGGAAAACCTTCGGGGCGTTACTCTGATGGGAGACTGCTAACTGATTTCAACATCACTTCTCCTGTACCCTACGAGCTTCGGAATTATTGTTATCGAAACTTGATGGTCTATGGCATTAATTTTGCATATGGAGGGACTGGAGTGTTTGATACTTCGAATAGGTTGCCCAACCTCACTGCTCAGATTAACCAGCTACAACAATTGGTTCAGGAAGGATCATACTCTCTGCAAGAGCTATCCTCTTCTCTAGTATTAGTTGTTGTTGCAGGGAATGACTACGCTTTCTATATTTGGTCAAATAGAAGCTACAAGGGCGTCCGTTCATTTGTTAAGCTAGTGATTAAACAGTTTTCATTGGACTTGGTACGCTTGTACAAGTTGGGGATCCGGAAGGTCGCAGTTTCCTCTTTGGAACCGTTGGGATGCTTGCCTCTTGCTACAGTCGATTATTCTTACAAAGGAAGCGCGGAAACCCTCGAACTCAACATGACACTCATATTGCTCCACGTCTGCAACGCTCCGAGGTCTCGGCACACGTAAATTGAAGGCCTCCTTCATCATAGATCATGGACGTCCGTTTCGCATACACCAACACCGCTCTTTCGAGAAAGCTCAATAGTGAGAGAGGCACGCAATTCGCCCCACACTTTCCCAGATTCTCCCTCCTCTACTCTATCAACTTCGGCATCCGCGGGCTCGCTCTCTAACAGTGAGACTAAGAAGAAATACTGTGGACGCAAATCACAATAAGAGAAGAGAGGAGACAAGTGTTTGTGTTAATGGTGGTGTTCTTTATAAAACGAGAGAAGGCTGGTGTAGTCCTCATCGACTGGACTGTAGAAGCCTCCGGCCTTGTAAAGAAGCCTGTCAAGCAGCTCGTGGACGAGTTCCAACCTCGCAAGCTTCCCGTCACTCTTGACCAGTGCAGAAGAGATTTAGGTTCTTCCGACTACCAAGATTGCGCAGCAACGACGAAAGCAAATCTTGTTCAGGATTGCGTCAACACCAACCTTGGAGATTGAAAATGGCCATTGTACATGTCACATGCCTCGGATGGATCACGAGCTATTGCTGATAGTAATTCGAGCAACAATAATATCTTGGTCACTAAGGGTTCTTCTTTTGTTTTCCCTAGTGTATGCTGTATAAGATCAAAGAGTTCATACATGTCCGTTGCTTCTTCCATATTGTCATCTGAAGTTGAAATCCTAGTAACAAAACCATCGGAAAATGACTTCGACTTATCAAGGTCTTTCACAAGCTTGGTTCGCCTGATAATCCCACTGCCAGCCAACAATAGCTGAGAAGTAACAACTCACGAGAGACGGCTGATGAAGGTAAGAAAATGATGAAATCGCTCACTCAGATTGCTAATCATGTCACTATATATGATAGGAATGGAGGAGTTAATGTACCCAGGAGGTGGTTTATACAGAACCAGACAAGATACTTAGAGAGCAAAACCGAAAAGCTCACTGTACCTGTTAAAGTCCCAAATAAAACTAATGCTCATTGTGCTTTTCATAAAACAAATGCACCTGATGGAAAAAGATGTAACCAAAATCAGAAACTAGAAGAACTCATGACTACTTTGGTGACAGAAGAACATGAAGAAGAAGAGGATTATTGCGATGGAGACATCATTGAAGGAGGGATTAAGTTGGCACTAACTTGATCGCCTCTTTTTCTTCTGGACTGCATGACAATGGAAAACCAACATGGCGAAATAAAGCTAATAATGGTAAAAGAAAGCTATCGGTAGCAAAATAATTCGTTGCTGATAAGGTTGCTGGCATATTTTCCAATGTGCCCATGAGAACTTGTTCACTCCCTTGCTTTCCAGCTTCTTGCCAGAGCTCTACAACTAAAGCAGTCATTATTACAGATTGAAGCACCATGCCCCTTTCTGACTGATGCTTTGTAGCTATTTTTACTTGGATATCCTTTAAAGAAAGCCCTGCAGATACTAGTCTTGAAAGTACCTATGGTTTAAAGTGTTCAATTAGGTCTTCCTACAGCTCCCCGGATGCGTTTCATGAAAAAGAGTGGAAGTTTACTGGCTGCCCTACGTCAGTAACGGTTGAAATAGCCAGCAGACGTATCTGACATGCACAGAGCTCATGAAAATGAAGTGTTTCATATTTCTTAGCCTGCAGACTCATTTGGCAGCCGCAGAGCCCATGAAGATGAAGCGTTTCGTATTTCTTTTAGATTTATTTTTTGTAAATACAAAAATATGAGTTGGGAAACGTATTGTGGGGGAGGGGAGCTAAATAGGTATTGATGTAACAGAAAGAAGGAGAGGGGGGCGCGCATGAGCGCAAGAGAGGAAAACCTCTGTCAAGAGGGTTTCATTTTTAATGGCCGAGTATTTTGTAAGCCATTAATGGACTGAGTTTTTTGTAAACTATTAATAGAGCAATAAAGATGATTTCTTTTTCCTTGTGATTGTGAGATTCATCACGGTTGATTTTCTTTCAGCATGTTTTCTTCTCCTTCGGCTGTGTTAAAATTGTTTGGATTTCATTTATGTATTCCTTACTTGCAGTTGATGTGTTACCATAGCCTTATGTCTTCCTTAATCCGTCACAACTGCATTACATTTTGTTTTCTTCTAACCGATGGGCTTCGTTATACTACTATAACGAAAGGATTTGGGTGTTTCTGTATTTGTTTATTGCCTTTCCTCTGCACCAGCTATCAGCGGTGTAAGACCAATTTGCATTTTCAGAATTATGCATATATCCTTCGCTACGGCGGCGGTCGGCCTTTCCTTTCTCTTTCCGCTACCGCATCATGACAATTAAAGCGCTGAAAGATAGACTTACTTTGCCTCACTTTCTGCAAGTTATTTAGTCTCTATTATTGTCTCTTTTCTTCGGTTTTCATTTGACTCCATGCCCGATGGACCTTTTCCTGGTTTAACCCCCAAACCCCATGAATCCAAGACCATCTTTCACCCATAAATCTGCCCACCTTTTTCATGCTATTTAAATTCCTATCGTGACATTTTTCGAGAGATCCCTCTCGGGTTGGAAGAGGGCAGCTTCTAATCCAAAGTGGTTTGAGGTTGCCTCAGAATTGATTTGCTGCAACCCATTCCAGTTCTGAGTGTCAACACAAGGGTCAATTACTTCTACAACACTCACTCTAGGTTGCAGCTACTTAAGATTGCAAACACTAGATTTGCTAGCTATTACCTCACCTTTAGACACCTATTGAAGGTGAGACAAGCTTTGGGTGCTATGGTGATGAGTGATGCATGGGATGAATTGAGCAATGATAGAGAAGGTGCTAATGTAGTGAAGGAGACAATCCTTGACAATTAGTTTTGGTCACAAGTTTGGTATGTTTTGCAATTCACCAAGCCAATTTATCACATGATCAAGTTTGTAGATTCAGATCGATCAATCATTGGGGAGGTGTATGAGCAAATTGATAGCATGCTAGGGAAGATTAAAGACATTGTTGAGCCTAGAGATGTCAACCTCTATAATCATATTCGTGTAGAGGTGGAAAAACGGTGAGAAATGCCAAATATTCCACTACATGCCTTAACATATGTGCTAGCACCTAAATACTATTATGTATCACAACTTTCATCACTAGCATCTAGTGGTGGGTCCAAGAAAAGACCACACCAAGATCCAGAGGTTCAAGCAGGTTATATGAAAGTATCATAAAAATTGATCTCGGACGAGGAGGAGTGTGACAAGATAAGCAGACAATTGAGCCATTACATCCTTAGCAATGGTGCCTTTAGGACCAACCATGCAATTAGAGATCGAGGGAGTCTGAGTTCTCTCGAGTGGTGGAACATGTATGGCGGTGCTACCCCACAATTGCAATGTTTGGCAATATGGGTGCGTTCACAGGTGGTGAACACTTTTTCTGTAGAGAGGTGTTGGATCACCTATAGTTTCATCCATAGTGTCAAAAGGAACATGTTGAATGTAAGTCAGACAAAGAGCTTGGTCTATGTTCATTACAACTTGCAATTGTTGTCCCATTACTGTGAGGAGGCACATATGGATAAAAAATTGAGGTGTTAGGAAAATAATCTGAAGGAGGATAATTTGGATGATGGAGTATTGCTTTTAGAGCAATTGGAGAGTGTTCTTTTGGATGATGATGATCATGTTGAGATGCCACCCCCATCCACTATCGTGGTCCCCATGTCCAAGATTCCAGCTACAACACTAGGGGCTTCATCTTCAACTTCATCACAACCGTCTGCATCTACTTCTGCACTACCACCATGTGGAGACCCACACAATACCTGTGGTGGTGGAAGGAGGATGGGGTAGTTGTTTGATGATTCTCCTTTTTCATTACTTTATATGTCATAGTCTATAGATGATAGATTCATAGTATTTGGCAACTAGCTCAGTTTAAACTTCAAACTTTATTGTTTTGGACCTTTCGGTCTTTATACTTCAGTGTAGATGGCCTATTTTGTAAACATAACGATTTGGTCCTGACTCATGTTATTGTTGACAATTTTTGGATATACGATTTCATTCCATAAGTTTATGGTCTACTTTCTATTATATCAATATGGCTTAAAAATTTGTATGTTGGTTTGTAAGTTTGTAATTGCTAGAATCTAGATGGTTGATGCCTGAATGATTAATCATTGATGTACTATGTAGTATGGATGCCATTTCTATCTATATTGATGCACAAATATGCATGTTTTCATATATTCTGCAGCTAATTTGTCTTTCGACATGTTTTTTTTTTTTAATATAAACACAATATATATATATA
>ML780914.1:608482-623226 GCA_009831015.1 Picea engelmannii
TGTAATGATAAAGTATTGAAGTAAACAAGATACTAGAAATAAACATGAATACTTATCTTTTGTTTTTGTGTGGGGAGGCTCCACAGACTCCACCATTTGTTATCTTTCTTCAAATCAACTATCTTCAACTTAAAGTGCATAATGCTTAATTTCTGCTAAAGCTTTCTTTGAGGGAGGAGATTCTTCTTCCTCTGCCACATGTGCTTGATGCTTTCTTTTCCCTTTTCCTTGAGGACAGTCATAGGAAAAATGTCTCAAATTTTGACTATTGTAGCATCTGATTTTTGAAACATCTTTCTTCTTGTTTGGAACTTTTACAGAGTTAGCTTCTTTATTGTTCCTTCTGAAGGAACTTCTTTTGTTCTTTTTAACTGCAAGAATCCTTTTCGTCAACAATTAATCTCTTCTATTGGTCTGCAAGTCTAGATTCTTCGTGTGTGCAATCTGCCCATAACTTATCAAACTTGGGTAACTTGCTTCTTGCACACACTCATTGTACAAAAGGAATCCAAAATGTTGGAAACCCATTTAGGGTTGTGGTTACAAGCTCCTTGTCACTAATGACATCTCCAATAGCTGCAAGCTGATCTCTGATCTGAGAAACTCTCATAAGGTAGGATGTGACAGACTCTGAGTTTTCCATCTTCATATTACAAAGCTGATTTCTTAAGGTAAGATTCCAGTTGATGTCTTTGCTTTCATATAACATGTTGAGTGCTTCATACATTTCCCTTGCTGTCTGTAGTTCAGATATATGAGGGATCAAGTGATCCTTTACTGAATCTAACACAATTCTCTTTGCTTTCTTTTCATTCTTTTTATGCTTGGTCTTTTGCTCTGCTTCATCTGGTTCTGATACACCTACTGTAACATGTTCTAGGAGATTATTCTCGTCTAGAATCATTTGCAACCTATGCTTCCAAGATCTGAAGTTTCTGGATTCTTCCAGCCTGTCTTCTACCCTCATGCTGGTAGCTATTCTTTCTTGTAGAAGAAACCCTAGCCCTCTGGGCTATAGAAATAATAAAAAAAATCAAATTACTTGGATCTGAAAACTGAACTAACCAAAAGATGCGTTGAACTGAGGCAAGTAGCCTGGTGTGTTTAGATTTCAGAAAATCCAACTTTTACCCCTCCAAACTTGATCTGTGGATTTCTGGACTGGTGCTTCTGGTTTTCTGGTACTTCTAGTACACTTGTACTTCTAGTACTTTGTGAAAACTAGGGTTTCACTTTCCAGGAGATCTAGCCACTGAAAAGGTGCATTGAAGATGCCAAAGTGTTCCTTGAGGTAGGGCACACCTTTCTAGATGGTTTTGACGCTGAACACCTTATTTAATAAAAAGCCCTAATTTTCATATATGACAACAATGACGTTTTTCTTTTTCTTGTGAAAGATGCTCTCTTCAGCTTGGCTCTGATACCATGTTAAAGTTTCTGTTATTATTATGCTACTTTCAATTTACTAGATAACAATAGCATATACAAGATCATTGAGAGAAACATAATCACAAGAGTACACAAGCATTTACCTTGGGAAACCCTCAAGGGGAAGAAAACCCAACAAAACTTCCTTAATATAGATAGCCAATACAATGCCAAGATAATGAACCAGACAACAGAGAATATCCAACAGTGAGAAACACACCTCTCTCTCTTCCTTGTTCCGGCAACCAACAACTACAGCTTCCTTCAAAACTTGCGCACTAGATGAATGAGCTGAGTGTGTCTAAATGAGGCGTCGACCTCTCTTATTTATACAATTCTGGCACGTGTGGAAGTGTCTCTTCATTGGCAGGGCCAACTTCTTCTTCTGGGTGGTTATAACCACCTTTAATATATTCTTGGGCCTCTTTAATATATTCTGGGGTCGACTTCTTATTTAGCCTATTACAATTAGGGTTTGACCAATTTGCAAAAGGGGATTTGGTCATTTACAATACCCGACATGATCAATCCACAAAAGGGGATTGATCTAATCAATAATAAATATATTTTATCTTTATCCACAAAAGGGGATAAGAATATTCTTTGTAGTTACACAATATTTTAACATATTACACGAGAGATGTACATGAGCATGTTAGGAGGTAGTTGTAGCAAAGTGATAAGAGGTACAAGGAGAAGGTAGATAAAAAAAGGAGAATGAAGACATTTGTAGAAGTATATTTAGTGATGGTGCATCTAAGGAAAGAAAGGTTTCATAGGGGTGTTAAAATAATTGATGTGCTCGTTTTACTATAGACAATATCACCATATTGTCGCCCAACCATAGACATGTAGCCACCCTCGAGCACCTTTAACCTTTGATAGAATTATTCTAGAAAGCCATACTAGAACCAATAGATAAACCCTAGCTGCTAACTGCAACAACACCTCAAGACAAGTAGAGCACTCCTTTTCCAAGGGTAGCGCATACGAGAGAGTCTCCATATCCATAAAACAAGTACCATACACAACTGCAGCAACTGCAACTGCACTACTCTCAAACTTGCGCCATACTTAGCTAGTACATCACCAATAATATCACCAAGAGTATCAACAAGAATATCACCAAGAATATCACTTGATAGCGCTAGAGAGAGACTAAGACCAGGAGATGACCATACACCCTTATTCCTCCTTGTAGCTGCAACTGCAGTTCTCCATAAGACTTGCGATTTGTCTGGGTGTAAAAATGAGCTAAAACGTCCTCTATTTATATTAATCTGTCCAGTGACTTTTCTGGCTTGGCCGACCTAACTTTCTGGTAATTATATTTTTTGTTTATCTTTTTCCTGTGGAGCCAACTTGTCTTTCTGGAAGATAGTATTCTAATATTATTTATTCTGCTAGGCTGACTTGTCTTCTAGGGTTTTCACACATTTGTTTAGGGTTTCCCTTGCTTCTGAAATATTCCATTCCAGTCAAAGGTTACACGTGGAGATTAATACCTCCCACAACTACCGTAACATCAACACTCCCTGCTAGCTAGCGAGGTATTAACGGTAATGGTCTTGAGCACACACAAACCATTCTACCGATATCATCATCATAGTCACACATGGTATCTCATGATCACGCAAATCAAGTCACAAGCATCATCATCACTATCAATATCATTTGATAGCATCCTGACCTCAACATACATCATCGTTTGCATCATCTCTCGAGGCCATACTCCATTTGAGTAATCAAGCATGATGTTGAATAAGTCATGTGCTGAACTCATCACACTCAACAACATGTCTCACATGAGTCGGCCACTAAACAAAGTGATATAGGGACCATTCTTCTTGAGCACACATAGACCATTCTGCCGGTAGCATCATCATAATCACACAGGTTATCTCATGATCAAACAAATCAAGTCACAAGCATCATAATCACTATCAGTATCGTTTGATAACACCCTGGCATCAACATACATCATCGTTTGCATCATCTCTCGAGGTCATACTACATATGAGTAATCGGGCATGATGTTGAATAAGTCATGTGCTGAACTCATTGCACTCAACAAAGTGTCTTGCATGAGTCACCCACTCAACATAATGATATAGGGACCATTCTTCTAATTCGAACATACGTCTCAGAAGAATAGATGTCCCAACAGATGCTGAAATCCCTGCAATCGACTACAAGGACCATTCTTATAATTCAGACCTATGTTCTAGAAGAATGTCAGTCGTCCCAGATGCTGAAAGCCACATCATGGGCTACAGAGACCATTCCTACAGGAATGTGAGTCTTAGACTATTTTCTAATTGGGTCATATGTACCATAGAGATCAATCTCTACCCATATGCCTTAGAAAATTTTGGTCCCGTAGCAACCACCGTAATCGAGACATCATGTCCTTAGGGGGTGGACTATTCGACATGATCGGGCCAATAACTGTGCCTCAAGAGAATATTGGTCCTAAACCATTTTCCTAAGCAGGCCACATTCCGCGCCTTAGGAAAAACCAGTCCATGATACGTTAACAATCTGTCAACTTGGACCATTCTCCACAGGGAGAATGCCTTTCCACCAACAATCTGTTTTTTCTGGACCATTCTTCGCCTGAAGAATGTCTGTCCACCATCATAATGACTATCCATCTAGCTGGCAATCATCTCCAACACTAGTGGTAGTCTCCATGACAATCATATAGTAGCATACAACTGCTACAATGCCATCCAATATAATACAACTGTGTTTATCCATAGTAGTACACAACTACTGCCTAGTGGTACACAACCACTCCTAGTAGCACACAACTACTAACCAGTGACACATAGTGACTAACTGTGGAACAGATCCATCATAGTAGCATACAACTACTGTCCAGAGACATACAGTCTCCACAACAATCAGATCATATCATCTGATATCATCCCGCATCAACAATGTCATCAACTGCATTACTTGTAAGCCGTACTAGCATGATGCAAATACATCATATCTAAGTTGTACCGACATGATCTGGAGTATCATCTACATCATCTCTAAGTCGTACTAGCATGACATATCTAGCATGATGCTAATGCATCATATCTAAGTTGTATGCCACCTCTAAGCTGCACTCACATGATGTAGATAAGTGGCTCACTATGTCATCTCTACGCTGTATGATCATCTCTAAGCCGTACTAGCATGACATATCTAGCATGATGCCAATGCATCATATCTAAGTTGTATGCCACATCTAAGCTGTACTCACATGATCATATCTAGCATGACACGAGCCTCATGTATCATCTCTAAGCTATATGGTCATCTCTAAGCCATACTAGCATGACATATCTAGCATGATGTCAATACATCATATCTAAGTTGTACTCACATGGCCATATCTAGCATGATGCGACTCACCAACATCGTCTCAAATCTGTACTAGCATGATGTCAATACATCATATCTAACTGTATGTCCACCTCTAAGCTGTACTAGCATGATGATCCTAAAGCCATTGTATCAACAACTCCAACTGTCTGTATCATATATGAGTTGTACTAGCATGATCATATCTAGCATGATGCAAGCATCATCTCTAAGTTGTGTGACCATCTCTAAGTTGTACTAGCATGATATAGATCGACAACTCAATGACAGTCCATGATGCCACATATCAGTGCTCCCTCCCAACCGAGGAAGTCATCTCCTCCCTTTCAACCAAGGGAGCAATCTCCATGAGCCCCAACTTGTCCCTCAAGTGTGCAAATTTTATCTTGGACAAAGTCTTCATCAAAATATCTACAGTCTGCTCAACAGTGGAGATATACTGGAGAACTACTTCTCCCCTCTATACTCTATCACAAAGAAAATAGTACTTGATCTCAATGTGCTTCGACCTGTCATGGAACACTGGGTTCTATGAGAGCTTCACACAACTATGGTTATCACAATATATCATAGTCGAATCCAGCGCCTGGTCAAACCGTCCATAAACTAGCTTACAGAGCCACACTGCTTCCGTACAAGCATCACAAGTTGCTATATACTCTGCTTCTACAATGCCGAGTGCAACAAATTTCTGTTTTTCTGCTAGCCCATGATATCATGGCAGATCCCAAATTGAAACACATACTAGAAGTACTCTTTCTGTCATCTGGACTCCCTCCCCAATCTGAATTAGTAAATCTATGCAATTATATATCACTATTTGGGACATATCTCAAACCATAAGTTATCGTCCCATGAAGATATCTCAAGATATGCTTTGCAACTATCCAATGCTCTTGTCTAGGTTTCACCTGGAACTGGCTCACCATGTTCACAACAAAGCAAATATCTGGTCTAGTATTCACCAAATACATCAAGGAGCCAATTAATTGTCGGTACATGGACGAGTCTACTGGATTAGAATCATAATCTCTCATCTACCTCAAATCTTTTACCATGGGAGTTGTCATGGATTTGCAATCCATCATCCCAAACTTTTGAAGGATCTTTACAACATACTTCCCTTGTGCTAGGAAGAATTCACCACGCTTTTTCCATACTTCTAATCCCAAGTAGTAGTGCACGGGACCAAGATCCTTCATATCAAATTCAATGGCTAGTTCCTTCTTACACTGAATAATGAGAGGTTTCGCACCTGTTAGGAACAAATCATCAGCATATAATAGTAGAATCACATGTGCATTATTCACAACTTTGTAATAGAGATTTGGATCAACATGACTCTTCGAAAATCCAAGTCTTGTGAAGTAACTATCAATATGTGCATACCAAGCTCTTGGAGCTTGCTTGAGTCCATACAATGCATTCTTCAATCTGCATACACGGGTTTCTCTTGGGTGTACCTCAAAACCTCGAGGTTGCTCTATGTATACGTCTTCCTCAATTAATCCATTGAGAAATGTGGTCTTTACATCCATTCGATGTAAACTCCAACTCATGGAGGTTGCTAGAGATATGATGGCTCTGATAGATGTATATTTGGCAACCAGAGAAAACGTCTCATCATAATCTTCTCCCTCCCGCTGGGAGAAACCTCTAGCCACAAATCTTGCCTTGTATTTATCGGTACTGTCATCCACTGCATGCTTTATCTTGTAAACTCATTTAGGCACAATTTTCATACATCGTTTTTCATGATTGATATTCTTCCATTACAACTTCCTTCTATTCTTTCCGCTTGACTGCTTCTTCAAAGGTGGAGGGCTTTGTAACGAGAATATGGTTTTGACTTCTTGCTTTCTCTGAAAGTTCTATTTGGAGCACTATACTTCTCTGCATGATCTCACGAGCTCAAGCTGGTCTTCTCTTCTTAGTCTTATCTTGGTGTAGATCTTTGTGGTTCTGCCATGTCTGATACAACATTCTTACATTGTAACTTACTTGGAACAAACAAATACATCCTCATGGTAGCCTCCATGAAATCTTGTAAGATAACCTGCCCGAGACAAGAACAATAAATCTATTTCCAGTATAATAGCATTTTCATAAGAACATATCTATGGTAACAAGAATGAATAACAATTTTATGGTGATCATCATAGTATGACCAAGATGACTTGGCTGGGAGAAAAACAAGAAATATCTCTCTAGAGGAGACATTAGTTCATTTTGCAAACAAGTACAATAAGCATCTATATCAATTGTATTCACATGCTATCAAGTATTCATTACATCTAGCAGTAATAAAACCTTTCAAAGGTTGCTTTCACAATTTGTAATGTAGCAACTATCAACCTTGGTATGTGCAAATTTGAAACTTATCAATTTAATCAAACCTGGAACCTGAAGCCTCAACTGCTATGGAGGGTGCACTTGTTCCTTTGAATGCACTTAATCTAAGATTATTGCTTGGACAAGGTCTCTAGTACATTCCCTGCAAACACATTCATGCTTTGCTAGAATATATAACTTGAAAGACATATACAAGTGCATACCTTTGAAATCTTTGTAGCACCGTCCAACTTGTCTTCTACTCTGAAACTAGATACCATCTTGACAAGGAGAGGTTAGAAACTGAACCAAATGTTTCAATGATTTAGAACAAGCCAAAAACTCTGAAATTTCAATTTTGACCACATAATCAATTGGACCAAAAGTCAACCTTTGACTTTGACTTTGAAAAAAATTCAAACCTGATGTTTTTTCTAGCTGAGGGTACCAAGAGGTGTGCTAGGCTAGGGTGCACTAGAATGCCAAAGAAATATGCCAAACACTTTACTATAGGTGCCCGAACAAATGGGTTAGGGTTTGTTGCTGCTGCAAAACATGACTACAACTGCAACTGCAACTGGTGCTATAATCAGCTTGAAAATGAACTTCCAAATCTACCTTCCACTAGTTAGATTGTCTGGATATAGTATGGGCCCATAACCTGTTAAAAAAATTGATGTGCTCGTTTTACCATAGACAATATCACAATATTATCACCCAACCATGCATGTGTGAGGACACTTATAAAAATACTCCCAATGGGCTATAAACCTAGTGATACAATGAGCTTGGGGATACCACTGGTATGATGAAAAAAATATTTCTAGGAGATGTTTGAATGCTAAGGGGATCATCATCAAGTAGATGTTGGTAAAATGGTTCTACGAACACAATAAATGCTTCAAGAAATTGGGAGATAGTAACCTAAAATCTAATATGATGTTGTTGGAAGTTTGTAGCAAAAGAGTGGTATGGGCTAGATTATAGAATGGAAATGGGAATAAAAGTTTGGTGTGTGAAAAAATCGATGTCTCAAAAATCCCCTCACAAGGGATGCCTTGCAACTTGAGGTATTATGGTCGAAAGAAAAGTGGCCACGTAGCATGCATTTGCACCTGGAGAAAACTAAATCAAGAGAGCACAAAATGGAGGTCATCTTTATCGAGATGTGAAATCAGATTCAACATTCCATGTTATTACTCTCTAGGTGTTTATTAGGTTGTTTAATGTACTTAAAAGAGAAATGATATGTTTGTTGCTTGAAATTAAATTATTGCTTAAACAAGTTGATTTATATTGATTGTTGGACATGAATGGAAACATAGTTATATCTACATAAAATGAAAAATAAAAATAAATAAATACAAGGGAGTTAGTGCTTAATTAGCTTAATTATCCCATGGTGGAGAATTGAGGCCCTTTATATGGTATCAAAACCACGTTCCAACTCTTTGGAGATTAGGACACCTACAAATCCAATTCAAAGAATAGGTGCATGAGAAACAATGCAATAATATTTATTAAATTTTTATAGAACTATTAATCATTTTTATTAATTTATAAAATAAATAATTTACTAGTTATTTTCAACTTCATCTGTGATGTCTTGTACTCATAGATATATTTTACAGGATTATGCTTGTGATCAAGTCCTAGTGATCATGTGAAAGAGTATCTTATCCTATGTGAGTGTAATTAATATAATTGATTATATTCCTAAATTTGAGTCCACAATCTATGTGATAATATATGTATATGTACATGTGGTAGGTGGTGTGCAAAACCCCTCTTAGATTTTTGTCATAGTTATTCCCTTGATTCCAAGATTAAACCAAACGATATCTTATCATATGTGGGTGTAAATAATATAATTGAATATATTCTTAAATTTGAGTCCACAATCTATGTGATAATATATGTATAGGTACAGGTACATGTGGTAGGTGGTGTGCGAAACCCCACATAGAAGATAAGACCATATAAGAGATTTATAGAAATTGGAAGTAAGAATGAACCGGAAGCAAGATGATGATGATCTTTATTCAAATCAAGAGGATAAAATATCTTCTTGCATGGAGATGAGACTTAACTCTCCTTTGTGCAATTGTGATAGAAAAATTGCGGAGGACGTTGTATTGACTAATATTAAGAGAGGGAATGTTAAGGGGATGTACATAAAATGTGTGGGACAATATTTGGATGTAATTAAACTAGAGGCATAAACATGTTCTCATGAGATTCATTCCACATTAATAAAATAAAATAGATTCATCTTAACATAGCTTTGTAAATTCTAGGAAGCTAAAGAAGCTTAACACACATGAGAATATTTGACATTGTTTCTAGAGGAAATCCAATACACACACACAAGGAGGTTTAGAAAAAAATGTTCTCGCCAATATACTTAAGAGATTCATAATTCCATTATCTATAATTATGAATTTGTGGAAATAAATACTTAAAATAGAGGTTGGAAATCGGTCCACTAATACTAATCACTTTGTTTGAGATCATTATTATACCCTTGAGTTCTTAATCCATTGTGGATTGTTGGAATCAATGAACAAAATTGTGATTTTCTCTTTTCTTAGAGGTTGAGCATGCTTTCTTCTCAGTTGAGATTGGCTTGTGCTATTGTTCAAACATAGTTTTGCATTTACTTCAAGTCAATTGTTGGTATTCTATCGTCCTAAAGTGACAATTCTTGGTGTGCAAAGATATTCTTCTTACGACATTAAAAATATAATATATAGATATTCAACTCAATACCGAAAGTTTCTCTTTAAAACGACTAATATTGATCTTTAACCATAAATATTGAGAATGAAGGTATTCCGTTCATTTGCTAAACACCTAAGTTTGTTGGGGAAGAATAAAAATACATTTTAGGCATCACCATCTTATATTTATATTGATATGGATTTACTTAATTATGGCTATTACTTCTTCCCATACCTTAAGGTTAATAATTAGAAGCTCTTATAAGTTTGTTACTAAGTGGTTTGTTTTACTTCTCTATATGTTGGTAGATTATATGATGTTTCACATGGATGGAATATTATATGCATTGTGGAAATTGTAATACAGATCATTATTTGTGGAAGACTTCTCTAGTAGCTTTCTATCTTTTATGCAAATCCCTTCTAGTTTAAAAAATCCCCCCCTTTTTTTTTGTAAGTAAGAGATTTTATATATAAAGGGCCTTCAAAAAACCAGACCAGAGGTACAAAAACTTGAAAACAACCGTGCTGTAGTTACTGAACTGCCCCAATAGAGGGGAAACCAGTTCAGCCAGCCGGGTAAGTCTAGCAGTTTACAATCTGATAGTCTTAGAAAACAGAACTAAGTTGACTAAGCTACATCTAAGAAAATAAACTAGTAAAGAGAACAAAACCCTTGTGGGGTCAGACACTTGGCGAGTAACCTGGCTAGGTGGCTTGATAGGTCGCGTACCAAGGTTCCTCTTCGATGGGTGTCCCTTTTCCTTCCAAATGCATGTCAACGTCCACGTTGCTCTCGTCCAGGTTGGCAGCTGGCAGGGTGTCTCCAGGTGGACTGTATGCATTAAGGCCTGTGGCTGTCGCAGCCTGCGTGTCCTCGTGCGTGACCTGTGCCACAATGACCCCTGTTGAACGTTGCGTCTGATCATTCCTGTCGTCGCCCTCTGCATGGGGTGCCTCTGTTGACGTCGTGCCTTCTGGAGTAGAGGGGAAAGCATCCTGGAAGGTGGATAGGATCTGAAGGAGGGTCGAGGTCTTCCCATCCATAAGCTGCAGTCGGAATTGGAGGTCCTCCATTCCCTGATGGAGCTCGAAGACCAATCCATAGAGAATGACTAAACTATCTTTCAGCTGGGAATCAGGGATGAAGTCGGTAGACGAGTACGCACTGTGTTAGGCACTTCGAAGAAGGGGTGGCGCCCCCAAGGGTGGCTGGGAGGAGCAAACTGTCGGTGCAAAAGAAGGTTCGCTGGTTCTGGAATTCGGTGGGACGACAGGAAATCATGAAAGAGAGCTCGACGAGCTATCAATGATGACTAGTCATTCAAACCGGGAGGCAGGTGGGGTGGAGGAGGCGAGAGGTTCCAGCCCGGGCTGCAGAGGCGGCGAGGAGAACATGGAGGGCGAACTAGGGGGGAGAAGAAGAGGTACGGGGCCGAGGAGGATGCCATGGAGAACCTCTTTGTGGCCTTCCTCTTTGGCGCGACATAATGTGCTCAGGTTGAAGGCAAAATTGAGCCGAGTGCCCCGGGCAAATGTGAAGAGCTTGGAGAGGGCCGAGGGCTGCGAACACCATGAAAGACAAGGATAAACTATGCCTGGGCAGCAGAGGGATGAGAGGGTCAGGTCGCGAGCGAGGATGAAAATCACTTGCAGACAGAGGAGCCATAGTAGAGTTGGTAATGAGAGTCGGGCACACCAACGTTAATGGTGCTGTAGCGATGTGAAATCTCATAAATGCAAGGTCGAGGCGGCGGTATTTGGCACGAGCCCAACACATGGCTCCCTGCCTTGTTGGCCTGACCTTTCTCCCGCTTCTTGCCATATGTCTTGCACTAACACCCCATCTGGGGGTTTGTCCACTTCCACAGCCTTGTGGATGCATTGCTGGAGAATAGGGTGGTCAGGGTTGAGGGACGTTTTGCAAAGGAGATCCGGTCCATCCCAGTTAGTCCCTAGATTAGCTAGTTCATCTGCAACTTGATTCGCCTTTCGCCTAATATGAATAGGTATAAAGGCCTGATTGGGTTGCAGAAGATCCGCGATAGTCTTTAGCCCATGTGAGAGTCTCCAACTGGGTGATATTCTTTCCGGGTCCGCTCCATCTAAAATTCTGTTGAAGAGATTGATGATGATTTGAGAATCTCCTTCGACAATCAGCTTGGTGGAGCTATGCTCGATGGCTAATTGCAATCCTTTAGTGAGCCCCCAAAGTTCTGCTGCATTGTTCGTGGTGTGACCAAGGGAGCCTACGTTAATGAGAATGATGTGTCCACGATGGTTGCGGAATACCACTCCGTAACCCGCTGCTCCTGGGTTTCCTTTAGAGGCTCCATCAAAGTTGAGCTTGATGAAGTCGCCTGGGGGGGTGGACCAAGAGGAGGGGCTGTTGGGAGGGGGAGGAGAAGAAGTGGGGTAAAGTGGGTGAAGAATTGAGGAGGGATTCCAGTACTGAAGGATTAGAAGTTCTGTGGGGTTGCTGATCAGATCTTTTTCAGACCAAAGCTGAAGGTTGAGAGTTTCCAGAATATTGAGGCGACATTGGTTCCAACAGTGGTGCCACGGGAGGGAATCAATCCTGAAAAGCCTTCTATTTCTTTCCTTCCATACCTGCCAAAGAATGAAGCCTGGAAGAAGTTGCCATATATGATTTAGGAAGGAAGATTGAAACACTTGGTCCCTCCATTCCGTAATTGTATCAATGACGTTGTCTCTTTTACGATCTGAGGTACGCATAATAAGCGCACTTTGATCCTAGATTTGAGCAGTATATGGGCAGGAGTTGAGGAGATGATTCATGGTTTCAGCTGCTTCTCCACAGAGCATGCAGATAGACGACCCAACAAAACCTCTTTTTGAGAGGTTATCCTAGGTGAGAATGCTCGAATGGGTGACGAGCCAGAGGAAGAGGGTGATTTTAGGCCAATGTTTAAGGTCCCAGATTTTGCTCCACACCTTCCTTGTGGGTAGAGGGTCTGATTGAGTTTTGATGTGATAGGCCTCTCGTATGTTGAAGGTGCCCCGTGGCGAATATCCCCATCGGAGGATATCCTCTCCTGTGAGTTTGGGGATTTTCCTTTTGGACATTTCATCCTGCCATGGGCTCAGTTCCACGTGCTCCTCTAGGTTCAAGGATTCCCTGTTTAGGTGCCAGCGTCACCAGGTGTCTTCTGGGGGATTGTCTTGCCAGTAATCAACGACTTTTGTCAGGCCCGCATGTGTAGCTTGGGTGCTGATATGCTCAGCCCAATCCTCGTGGTCCAAAATTGGCCATTGCTGCCAGGAATCTTTCCAGAAGAGGGCTGTTTTCCCATTTCGAATTTCCCAGAAAGCATGTCGGGTTACCATATGTCTATTTTGCTTAGCCGCTGCCCAGATTAAGGATCATGGGTTGTCCCCATTCCATCGTATTAAATTCTTTTCCGCCACATCTGGTGCATATTTCCTTCTCTAGAGCCTTGCCCAGAGATCCTTGGGATTTTTTAGCTAACGCCACCAGATCTTGGCGCTAAGGACTTTATTCATGATGGAGGGGTCCCGTAATCCAAGGCTTCCCTGTGCTTTGGGTTGGCAGAGTTTGTCCCAGCTGATCAACGCTATTTTCTTCCCTGTGTTGAGGCCTTGCCAGAGGAAGTTCCTTTGTAAGATTTTAATGGTTGTGAGGACAAACTTTGGGGCAACAAGCGCCGAAAAGGTGTAGATGGGAAGGGCTTGAAGAACCGCTTGAAGGAGAATAAGACGACTGGGAAGGTTTAGAACTTTGAAGGTACAAGAAGATAGCCTTTTGGTAAAAGAGGAAATGAGTTGTTCCCAAGAGGAGTTCCTGAGGGCATTATCAATCAGGGGGATGCCAAGGTATTTGGACAGAAGGGAGCTTCGGTTCCTAAGATATCAGAGACATGGCGTTGAATCGGAGGGGGTGTATTGAAGAAGAAGATTTGGGACTTGTCTTTGTTACAATCCATTCCTGAGGCTTCAGAGAAGGTTTGGAGGATCGAGAGGAGGGAATTGTGTTAAGGTCCTAACCCGCACATAGGTAGATCAATGTATTCGGATGTAATAAAGGTCAATATTAATAAGGTCTTTCAATAAATTAGAATAAGGTAGATGTAAGAAGACCTAATAGAAGCTTCCGCTTCTAGAAGGATCTTCCTCTAGATGCTTCTCTTAATAGACATATTTAGTATAAATAAGAGGCAAGGGTATGAGAACCCTAGCTGGGAGATTATTGTAACAGACCACTGCTCGACTGGAGGTTGCCCCCTCGAAGAGGCCTGTGAACATTGCTTTCTGAATCAAAGTGATTTTCTATTGCTATTTCGTGTATTATTTCTGTGTATTGTGAAGATTATGCTGGATATTTTACTGTTATTCTGCCATTTCTAGCATTTTATTTCTGTTTTTTATATTTTATATATCTGGTATCTTGCAAGTGGTATCAGAGCACTTTCCTTGGCAGAAATTGTGGGTAATTTTTTTTTCCAGGGTAGAGACGTATTCCGTCGTCTTTAAGCCACAGAGATCTGTTGTTACGCGCATAAACCCGCGGTTGAGGGATTCATACACGCAGGAAATACAAGTGGTTCTTAAGCGCACATCTGTTGGCCACCCTTGTAACCCATGTTGGTACCCCTTCGAGTGGTAGCACATCAGACAACACCTGTGTACAGATCGACCTAGATTTCCTGAAGCCCTCTTTAGATAAACCTATCGGCCTCCGGACTGCTATAGTGTCACCGAGAACAACACTCGGGAAGATACTCTCTAGTACCTGGGTAGTCGGGTAGTACGGCTAAGGGTACAGTCTATCCTCCTTAGTTAGTGCCCTAAGATATTGGGCCGAGTACTACTGTTGGACCTCGCACGTATATCAGAGAGCTATAGCAC
>ML780914.1:645394-759975 GCA_009831015.1 Picea engelmannii
AAACATCTCCTTCGGAGTTTTCTTGGACGATACATACGGGATCAGGTGGTCTTTGATTGAATCTGCAATGATTCTTTGAGCCCTGATTGAGTCCTTCTGATGCTTCGCTTTCTCTGCGACATCTTCAGGTTCCTCCACTTCTTTTTTGATAAATCTTGATAGGTCATTCTCTGCAAGGATCATACCGATCCTATACTTCTAGGCACAAAAGTTGTCTATGCCTTCTAGTTTCTCAACAAGCTTTGTGCTTGCAGACATCTTGTACTTGCGGCAACAAAAATAACCAAAAATTGAAAATGCTCAAAGTCAAATTTTGACTTTACCAGGAGGTGCGCTTGGCTGAGGCGAGTAGCCTGGTGTCCTTGGATCTAAGAAAATCCAATTTTTACCCCGTCAAATCTGATTTGCGGATTTCTGGACTGGTGCTTCTAGTACTTCTGGTACTCTGGTACTTCTAGTACTGGTTTTCTGGTACTTTTGGTACTTTTGGTACTTTTGTGAAATTAGGGTTTCAATTTACGGAAGATCCAGCCACTGAAAAGGTGTGCTCTAAGTGCCAAAATGATGCTTGGGGGAGGGCACAATTTCTAGGTGTGTAGGGAGCTAAAAAGAGTTACTTTTGCAAAACCGTAATTTGCAGGTGCTGCGACAGTGACGTTTTTCCTCTTGCAATTTGTGCTTCCTTCAGGTTGGCTCTGATACCATGTTAATGTATATGCCATTATTATAGTTCTTTGCATTTTAATTGGTAAGAGTATCATAAGAACAAGATCACTGAGAAATACACATTCACAAGAGACACATCATTTATCCTGGGAAACCCTCTAGGGAAAGAAAACCCAACAAAAACTTCCTTATCATAAATAGCTTATACAATGTTCAAGAGATAACTCAAACCAATACAGATAGTCCTCCCCAAGAGATACGCCACTCTTCTCCCTCTCTCCAACTGGTAATTGCAGCTTGCCTCATAAGAGAATGAGCAAGTGAGTTGTGTGTTAGAAGTGAGGCGCTAGCCTCCTATATATACAAAACTGGCATGTGTGAAAGGGCACCACTGGCAGGGCCGACCTCTCACTCTGGGTGGGTAAACCCACCTTTAATTAATTCCCGGTCTTCAATAATAATTGCTGGGGCCGACTTCTTATTCTTCCCTTTATAATTGTCCGATGACCAATCTGCAAAAGGGGATTTGGTCCTTATACAATTACCGACATGATTAATTCACAATGGGGATTAATCCAATAACAATAATAATAATAATGACATGATTAATCCACAATGGGGATTTAATCCAATGAATAAAATATCAATAATAATAAGAAGCTCTTCGCAGTTACATTATTTCAACAGAGAAAACACATTGGAGGTTATTATTATTTTGCGAATAAGGTTGTTATTTCATTATGATTTAGCTACTTTTCCATTGGAGCGCTTCTTGATTATGAACATCTAGCACTTGTTTTTAATATATTTTTTGGGGTTGTTCCCATAGAAGCTACCACACTTTCCACCTCAAGGAATTCTTTTTGGTCAAATCAGCATGAGCATTGGAGACATCTTGTATGTGACTTTGACAAGTGGCACCCCCACTTTATGGTCACTTATTTTGTTATTTATCTTGATTGAAGGTTGTTGACTTGTCTTACAAGTTGTTAGATGGATATTATTGTTTATGTAGTCCTAGGAAAGATCATGGATCTGATTTTGGATATCATTACTTTATTTGGTGAGCGTTTTGAGGATTTTTGGTGAGTTAGAGAAAAAATCTATTTCTTGGATTATTCTATCATTCTCATGAAGGCTATGTGAAATTTCAAGGGTTTTTCTGTCATGTGCATATTTTCATACCATGCATTTTGTTGATTTGATATGCTAGAAATAACATCTAAATTATTATGCAATTAGGGATTCAACAAGATAGATTTCTTATTGAAGGACTAGGAATCTAAAATGAGGTAATCCTATTTACTTTTCTTGATATTACTATTTTCTGATTGGTACATTTATGTAATGGCATTTTAGTGAAAGCATGTATGATGCATCAAATCATGGAATAGGATCACACCTAATTGTTTTGGCATGTTTATGAGTATTGCACCTTTAGAGGGACTACAATCTCATTAATTTCTGAAAATTAAGTTGGAAGTCATAGGTAATTCCTACATGTTTCTAACAACACCTTGGCCAACCCTTTTCCATCTATTTTCAAACCCTCTTAGTCACTCTTGACTTCACATGCCCAAGTTTGACATCGACACTAGTCATACACCACTAACCACCCATAAAATAAACTAAATCAATCAAATAATTTCGTTTTTCTAAAGTAACTCTTTGGATCACCTTGAACCTTATTAGCATAAACTTTAGCAATCTTAATATCAGGGACACCCCCCTTGTACTAAAGGAGATATGGTCTCAAGTGAGAAGAGGGTTTATTGAGGTGACAATGATACCCCTCTTGAATTACCCTTGGGCTAGAACCACTTTTGGACTTTGTAGCTTAAGTGTTGAATTGATAGGTAACATTTTGGTGCCATTGCCAATGATAAATTCCATTTCCCAGATTAAGAAGAATATGCTTCATCACTCGTGATACGTCAAAAAATGAATATTTACCTTAAAAACTCATCTGATGACTCCATAAGAAGAAAGTATATCTAGGAGATACTCCACAAGGACCTCATCTCAAAGGATTTTCCCTCAATTTGCTAAGCCCAAGAGGGTTTTCCATAGAAGAGTGACCCTAGCAACCCTAAATTCAGGGGCCAAGAGCCTTCAAATCCTTTAAGACACGAGGGAATTATTTCTTGATACTTCAGGGTAACAAAATCAAATAAGGACCATGGTTGCATGGAAAAGTAATTTTTATAAGGCCTTGGATATCACAAGTTTTGTAGGAGCCCCTCACAACATGAAAGACAAAAATAATAAATGGCTCCCAAAGTATAATTGTAATAATGTAATAATAGTTAAGGAACATATTTTAAAATTTTAAGATCCAAGCGGTGACCATGCTATTCTGAATAACCATGAGGATGTTGTACTGAAACCCTTTGTGCTATCTTTAGAAGAAGATGCAAGAATTTGGTTTAAGAACCTAGACGATTCTAGTGTTAAAAGTTGGGATGATTTTAAGAATTTATTTCTAGAACAATGAGACCAAGAAATAACAAGTAAAATTGAAGAGAATTTTATTGATTCTGGTAAGATAGACCTTTTTTGGTTCTTCTAGGGCATAAATATCAAGGGTTGAAACCAAAAATAGGACCATGAATTTATCATAACCAACTCTTGATGCCATAACATCATTAACCGAGGTGGTCAAAAAAATTACTACCAATCTTACCTAGTCACATACAATATCAAATAATAGATTGTTATGATTGGAAAGAACCATGTAGAATCAATTTCAAAGGAGAAATGCAAGATGGGATAGAAACAAAGGTCCCCAAGATCAAAGACTTTTGGTTCCTATGAATCCAACCATTATGGTGAATGAAGAGAATTTCCCTTGGTGTAAAAAGTGTCAAGACCTACATGATAAGAAATCATGCCTGGTTCCTGCTACAAAAGAGAAAGTAATACTAAAGAGTCCACATAGTTTTGATAATATTAATTATTGGGGGAAGATGAATTCATTTTCACTATTCAAGGTAAGTTTTATGTTGTATCTAATCAATAGATAAATGGTAAAAGTGTGGACTCAAATATGATTAGAAAGAAGTATTGTCCAATGCTTACTTGGGAGGAAATAAGAAAGATTGTCAGGGAAAGGATTCTAAAAATATACCAAAGAAGAAATCTAGTAGGGTCTCAAAAGCCTTAACTCAGAAGACAAGATCCTCAAAGACTGATGAACAAAGAGTCTGTGATAGCCAATGGAGCTACCAAAGGTTACTCTTCAAGGAAGTCATCAATAAATATGGATTATGATCTTAACATTGATTTGGTTAACAAGTGGCCCAAGATCAAAGTTCATGTCCCTCTTCTTGAGATAGAAAATATTCCATCTAAAAAGGGAAAGTTAAAGAAATTTTTGGAGGTGGAAAACATAAATGAATATGTCTAGTAGTGTTCCAAGCAATGAATTAGGGTAGGGGGAATGGTGATCATTCTCCTTTTTATATTACATTGGTGATACACAATTTGCTTCTTCATAAATGTATGTTGGATTCAAGATCTTCCACAATTGTAATGACTTGAAAGGTTATGAATAAACTTGGCATTAAGACTACTTGTCCATATAGGAATGTGTGTGTCATGGACTCAAGAGAGATTAAAGTATATTGGTTTAATTAAGGATCTTCATGCTAAATATCTCATTAATAATATGTGTAGTCACTTATTGAAGTTCTTAATCCATGGGGTATGCTCTTATTGAGGAAGTGGGCTGCAAATCATGGTGGTAGTATTCAGATGGATTTATCTTATGCCACCATACTGACATGTGAAGGTACCTATGCCACATTATACAAGGAACTAATGTTAATATATCATGTTGAGGATCTGAGTGATCCAATGAATTAGCTTGTCCGCGAGAGGAATATTTGGGAAGCTATGTCATTTTAGCTCATTTTATAGCTTCGGTAATTGAAGTGATCCATAAAGAGAATTTTGAAGTTAGTTGGAAAATGCACTTTGATGGATCTCAACCTAGGTCAGGGGAAGGATCCACGATTATATTCACATCCCCACAGGGTGAATCCACGATTTTCTCATACATAATTGAATTTGATTGCACAAATAATAATGCTAAGTATGAATCTTTGCTATTGGGTTTGGAATTGGCTAGAGAAATGGAAATTAAGGTGCTATAGGTCATCGACGATTCATATCGAGTAGTGGTACAAGTGAAGGGAGAGATCTCAACAATTAATGACAGATTAAATAAGTATATGCATGCAGTTTTGGATTCGATGGAACTATTTGATACATTCAACATTGAAGTAGTTGCAAGGGAAGAAAAATACCCAAGCACGTGCATTGGTTGTGTTAGTGTCTACCCTTTATCCCAGTGAAGACTTCATGGGTGATAATTTCAATATTTAGGTGGTATTCAAACCATCCATCCCATATAATTTTGAGCATTGGAAGGTTTTTCATGATGATGCACAAATAATCATATTCTTGAATAATATCCATGATTTATTTCATAATAAGATTTATTTTTGTTGGATACCCTGATGGTGTGAAGGGATGTTAGCTTATTGATCTTTCCTCAGATCGACTCATCATTGAGCGTAGTGTCGAATTTGAGGAAAGTGTCTCACATCTACCTCAACAATCGCATGAAGACAACTTCACTCTTCCACCTGTCCGAGTGTCCAATTTGAGGAAAGTGTCTCACATCTACCTCAACAACCGCATGAAGACAACTTCACTCTTCCACCTGTCCGAGATGATGAGAATGCAGATGCCGATTCTTCTTCAGACGAGAGTTCTGATTCAAAGGACTTAGATGATTCAGATTCAGATTCAGATTCAGATTCAGATTCAATACAGTCAGATGTAGAGTCAGAGAATCTAGATGCGGTTGCAAAGCTATAGCAGAGGCCCAAGTGGGCACAAACTACTCTTCAGGATGAAGGGGATCTCGTTGGTGATCCAGCCGATAATAGGAGGAGTCGATTTGATTTTGAGGAGCCTCCTGTTGTACTCACTGCCACTGAACCATTTCCTTCTAGGCATATTTTCTTGGTTCAATATTCATATCCACAGTCTTATGGTGAGGCTGTTGGAAATTCCTTTTGGGAATCTGCCATGCAGGAGGAGTACAACTCCCTCCTCGAGAACCAGAATTGGGATTTGGTTCCCCTTCCTTCTGGGAGGAAACTTGTCAGATGCAGATTTTTCTACAGGACCAAGAGCACAGCGGATGGACAGATCAACAGATACAAAGCCAAGCTTGTTACCAAAGGCTTTCAACAGGTTCATGGTATTGACTATGATGGGACCTTCACTCCAATAGAGAATATGGATTCCATACGATTGGCACTTGCCATTGCGACATACAAGGGATGGAAAGTCCATCGGATGGAAAGTCCATCAGATGGACGTGAAGAATGCATTTCTTCATGGTAATCTCTCTGAGGATATCTACATGGATCAACCCCAGGGATTTATGCAAGACTCAACTTTGGTTTGTCAACTGAAGAAGTCACTTTATGGCCTCAAGCATGCTCCGAGGGCATGGTATGCCAAGATGGATTCCTACCTGTTGTCACAGAACTTTGTACATTGTAAATCAGACCCGAATGTCTACATGCTTAGGACCACTGATCCACTTCTACTTTTAGTTCTGCATGTCGATGATTTGTTGATCACCGGGTGCTCGACTTCAACGATTTCTGAAGTCAAGAGGATTCTACATGACAGGTTTTTGATGACATACATGGGTCTGCTACACTTCTTCCTTGGACTCGAGATCAGTCAGGATGCATCAGGCATCAAACTGTCTCAGGCCAAGTATGCACAAGATCTCCTTGAGAGATTTCACATGACAGACTGCAAGTCTGCTCTGACTCCTTTCCTATCAGGAGTCAAACTTGAGGATGGCGGGGAGACTCCACTGGTTGAAAACACACTGTACAAATAACTAGTGGGGAACTTGTTGTATCTCACACACTTCAGATTAGACCTCTCATATGCAGTTGGCACAGTTTCTAGGTTCATGCAGGAGACGCATGAGCTACATTGGAAAGCTGCAAAGTGTATCCTTCGATACGTACAGGGCACCATCACCTTTGGGATTCATTATGCAACAGACTCTACATTAGATCTCATCAGGTTTCTGATTCCAAATGGGCTGGCGATAACATTGATCACAAGTCCACATCTAGTTACTCACTCAGTCTTGGTTCTGGGCCTCTCTGTTGGCTGATCAAGAAGCAAGCTGTCATTTCTCTATCTTCAGTCGAGGCAGAGTACAGAGGGGTAGTTAACATACCCATTTAGGCTATGTGGCTACAACATTTTCTCACTGAGTTGGGCATTCAATTTCATCGGTCGATCACCATCTGGTGTGACAACCAGAGCACTCTGAATTTCTGCAGAGATCCAGTTTAGAGGCAATGAATGAAGCACATCCACATGCACTACATCCAGGACTTAGTACATGAGGGGATCATCGACTTACAATTCTGTCCTTCAACAGAACAGACAACAAACATCTTCACCAAGACCTTCACTGAGCAGAAGTTCCATTCTCTGCGAAGTCGTCTTGAAGTGAAGAACATATTTTCCTAGAAAATGTAGTTCTTCTTTTTACATACATTGTACCTTGAGGGGGGGTTTTTCCCATGAGGTTTTACCTCTTTCCTCACTTTATTTTCAGTGTATCCTTTGTATTTGGGTACCTAACATGGCCTCGTTTCCGAGACCCATTCTTTATTTTCACCATAGTGATGTTCAGGGGGGGTGTTGAAGTTACTTCAAACACACCTAGGATTTATTTTTCCTAAGGTTTTTCCTTGTTTATTAGTCATAATTAGTCATTATCCAGTCTCCTATATTTTGGGGGAGAATATTCCACCTGGAGAATATTCTCTTTCAGTTGACACTTTAGTTTGACTAGTTGAGTTGAGTTTAGATGTTGCATTGGTTTTATGACCATGCAACCCTGGGATCATCACCATGCTAATTCGACCTTGCCTTGGGATCATCACCAAACTGGCACATTAGCCTTGATTCCCTGAGTTAACTCCTCACTACTCTCTATTCAGTCAATTAACTAAAGACTAGTTGACTAGTTAAATCAACTAGGTGGCAGTTCACTCCCGCAACTGCCTGAGAGACTAGACTAGGTGGCAGTTCACTCCCGTAACTTCCTGAGAGACTAGACTAGGTGGAAGTTCACTCCTGTAACTGCCTGAGAAAATAGACTAGGTGGCAGTTCACTCCCGTAACTACCTAAGAGACTAGACTAGGTAGCAGTTCACTCCCGTAACTGCTGGTGTGTGTCCAGGTCACTCTAGACCACCACTATGGTGCATTGGTTCACCTCAAGTGTGAATTCATTGAGCTATACATATTATATCCTGTGTAAATTATTCATTACTCACAACGGTTAATGATAATTCTTTCATTCTTTCTCTCCTTCTTCTTTCTCAAATTCTCTCTATAAATGTGTGTATTATTGTTTAGCTAGATCTATTATGTGCAAGTTCAATACATTTACAATTCTAACATCTAGCATAAATAGGAATAAACATAACAGATTTAGGGAAAGCTTGGTTGTTGACTATCCTATAGTCTATCTGAGATCACATGAATATCTGATTTAGTGCTCACCTACCTACAAGAAATATTTCTTCGTAAAATAGTCTACGACTCCACTAGGGAAAGATCTTTTATTTTTCCTCAGTTTTAGACATTCCCTTGTTCTTTTGATTTTTGAAACTTTTTTGTAGTTGTCTACCTTCCTCATCACCCTCTGGGTGATCAGATCTCTAAGATATGTCAAATCTGTGCCAAATATGGGAATTTTTTCCTAATTTTCCTACACGGTCATGCTCTATCTTTGAGAACCATAGAGACTAGTTGCGAGCTGCTCCACTATATCTCATGACTTCTTGCCTATTGGTTGTGATTTGCACTATTGTTGGGTCGTGACCTATCTTGTAGGTGACTATTTTGGATTTTTTGAATTGTTTCCTTCACAGATCTATGTCTGAGAAGAGTCTATGAGTCTATCATAAGTCTATTACATTGATTTGACCCCTGGTTAAGCTTCTTGTTTGTTGTTTATGTGTCCAAGTGAATTTTAGGTGTTGAGTGTTTTGTTTGTCTTGCTTGCTTGTTTGAGTTTGTTGCCTAGCGAGTACTGAGATTTGCATCTTCTATGTAGGTCTTTTTAGATCTGATAGTGTGTATTTGATCCCTTTATATTAAGGTTGTGTGTGATGGGGGATTTTCATTACTAAATCTTTGTTTAAGTTTTGTATTTTTATTCCCGTATAGACATTGGAGTGTTCTTAATTGCATTACTACCAATATCATGTTTCCCTTAGTTTTTTGTTTTATTGGTTTGATTTGCATTTCATTTTGTTTATTAGATTAAGAAAAAAATTTCATTTCATAAGTGTGTTAGGGTAAATATTTTGAGTGTCTTATTTGAAGATTGCATTGGTGTGTTTAGCTATGGAGGATTTGGTTCAATTTGCTTTGGTTTTCATAAATGGTTAATGAGAGTGTGAGGTTGTTGTTTTGGTTTTAAAATATTAAAATTAAAAAGATATTTTTCCTTTCCTTTAGATAGATTTCATCGAATGGAAAAGTTTCACTCCTTGCATACATACTTTTTCTTCTTTTGGATTGGAAAGTGTCAAAACACCAATAAAAGTTTCATTCCATTACCCCCGAGTAATCAACAACCTAAAAGAGAAACACTTAAAGTTAAAAAAATATTAGCCTCTTTTCTTCATACCAAACCAACATCAGACTAGGATTTAGGGCCTTAGTGCAAGTTTGGAGAGTAAATTCTCCAATGACGTGAAATTGAAACTATAAGTCACTTGTGAGTATATAAATCCATTGTCACAACAATAATTTGTTAGGAGCCTCCTCTAACATAGGATTTAAGCACTAGGTCACACTAGGGAAAATGGAGTGATATCCCCTCTCTGCTTATCTTAGTGTTTGTTGGACTACTATGTGTATGGGGGTTTTAGAAGTGTTGTGGCCGCAACAACCTCCCTTTACTTTTGCTTTTACAAGCAAAAGGAAAGATCCCCCTACTAAAATTTTAAACCTATTCTAATCCTCTACTAATTGAACATGATGCTATCTCTTTACCTAAATTGAGGGAGTTGGTGGTTTTATCTTGATTGATGACTATCTTTGATGGGTGTTGATTATTCCTTTCGATCTAATGATATCAAATGTCTTCATGATGCTTATTGACCTATGATGTTTCATTTACATTTGTGTGATAAAACTGATATGTCATCTTCAAAATTTGTGTTGAATCCAAAGAGCTTGATGATCTTATATGGCTGCAAGGTTTGGTGTTCTATTGCATGTCTTTAACAATTTTGTGGTTGATTATTTGATGATTGACTAATTCAAATTTTGCACCCTCTTGTTGGCATGCTATGATTTATGTCTTCAACTTTTATACTGTCACATGTGGATCTTAATCTTCGGTTTCGAATAGGTACATGTAGTTCCAGGACATTCATCTACAACCACCATTAATCGTTGAATAAACCTAAGACTCTCTTCTAAATTGGCTTAAAGGTAGGAAATACATTGTTTTTTTATTGGCAAGTCTTTTTTTGGTCGCATGGCTTATGTCATTCTTCTGTTTTGTAGGAGCAGGTTTGTAGAGACACTTCATTCATGTGACTGATCCAACATTTATAGGCATGCGGGGGAATCTCTTGATCCTTGTCCACAACATTGACCTTGATTCTTTCCAGGTTTCTCCTCACCGAGAAGTAGATTACCTTGGATTTCTAGTTCCTCGAGGTTTGAAGCCCCCAAGGATTTCGGACCCACCTTTTCCACGAGCCTGTCCTTGAACCTCTTAAGATTGTTTTATGCAAATTCCTCTCTTGGTCTCACCTCTCTCGAAAACCCAAGCCATACATCCATTCATCTTCTTAGCCGTGAGTCCTTGTCATGATGTCGCCTTATTCCTATTAGCTATCTCTTGCATTCACGCGTAGTGGCTTGGTGTATAGACCTTTTCTTTGACCTAGTTGTTTTCCCGCTCCTCACAATATGTGTATGTACACCCTCTGAGATGTATATATTGAGTGGATTAACTTGTCATGCATGATTGGTTGGAGTCAACGTCTTGTTTCTACTCGTCGTAACTTATGACGTTAAATTTTTACATGAAGCGTTGTCCTTTCCCCTTCTTCACCGCAACTTAATCGCCACATCCTTTGTCACCATATGCCTCGCTCCTCTCCATAATGTTTGGTTTTTCAAATCCTACCCTATACATTTTTTTCTAAATTGTGAACCATAGGAGTGGAACCTTGAGGGGGCGTGGAACTTAGACTCGTGATTTGGGATTAATTTTCTAACTTTTAATTTAATTTTATTGTATTTAATTTTTCTTTATTTTTGGATATATTTTATTTTAATTCATTTTATTTTAATTTTATATATTTTTGTAAATTATTTATAGTTATTCCCCCTCGTGATTTTCTCTTAAATTTACTTCAAGTAATTTCTTTTACTCAAGGGAAAATTTATTCACGTTGAACATTTTACATGGGGTAACATGGATAAACTAATTTGCACTAAATAAATAAACCTCACGTACTATCCCAATACCTATATTTTAGGATTTCCTATATTCTAGGATCTCCATAGATGGCATGGGAACTATGTTATCCTATTTAAAAAAAATGGTATTCCCAATGCCTTAAAATTTATATCATAAAAAAGTTTTATTTGAAAACATGTGCAAAAAGGAGGGGGCTTAGTTTTGTTCTTATTAACTTGTAGGAAGATACATTGTGACTTCACCTACCTTAAAAAATCGATGACGATATCATATCCCAACTATGCAAGTTATTTAAATATTAATTTTATAAGTGTGCAAAGGAGGGGTTAATATAATATTTTATTAATCTTTGGAACCCTTGATTCATGAGAGTGTGAGCTGGGTTGTCGACGTCGTCGGCGGCGAATTTACCAGAAGAGTTCGTCGACCAAGTTTCACCACTCACCATCTCCGACGACGTGAATTATAATAATATTTTAACAAAAAATTAATTTGATATCCCTTTAAAAACATGCCCTCCTTTTAAATATGATTTAATATATTTTTTTAAACCGTTTAAACGTGAGCTTATGGTCGTCGATGATTTGGAGGGGGTGGAGTAATCGACAATATGGAGTTGGGAGTGAGCCCCATCTCATCGTCGTCGGGGAATAGAGTGGGGTGAGAGTTAAAACAAATTTTAAATTCTGACAATGACAAAAGGGAGACGGGGGCGGGAATTGTAATATATTATATTTTTTTGTTTTTTATATTTTTTTTATATTATTTCTTGTTTTATTTTATTTATTTATTTTTTTCATTTTTAATTCTTTATGGGTTACTAGTTTTTTTGCACGTAAGATGAACAAACAACTTGCATGGGCCTAATGTTTAAAAGCATGCCTTTCCTCCTAAGAGGTCACAAGCTCAAATCTAGAGGTGGGTAGGGTAATTATTATTATTTTATTCATTTTAATCTTAGTAATTTTTTATTTTTCATTAATGGGGGGTAATCAGTTTAATTTAGTTTTAATTTTCTTTGACTTTTACATAGGATCAAGAGTAATGATTTCTTTTAAATTTTGTTAATAATTGTAAATAACATAAATAGTTCTATTATTTTCTATTTTTATTTCATTTTATTTTCTTTAATTATTCTTTTAATTAAAAAAAAGGAAAATTTGATGAAAACGAACTATTAGTAACATGTCCCATGCATGCCAAAATTCGTATTCAAACTATCCATAGGGGATAAACCATTTAAATTGTTGATTGTCAAACTCACTTATGCATGTGGGACTCCTTTTTGCAGGTTGAAGATCAACGATCTAGATTCACCCACATGCTTGATCGCCGACTGTAGAGCGATGATCTTTAAACAAGCATAACTTTTTCTACAAGGATTGGAATTGGGTCCATGATACATTGTTTGAAAGTTATCGGAAAGAGGAATGCAATGGCAAAGGTATCTAGGACAAATAGGTAACAAAAGATATCAGAAAATGCAGAAAACAACAGACCACAAATTCAGGGGAAAAATGATTGTACAGACTTCATGAATCCATATTCGGGGCTACGGGAAACAAAATCAGGCCCAAGAGAGCTCAATAGAAATATGGATAAGAGAAGAACAAGATGGGATAACAAGTGCTAGAAAATACTGAGCATAAATGGTACAAAAATACAAAAAAAGAAGGAACCTGAATTCAAATGAAGAACCAACTATACATACTTCAAAGAGCTACATATTTAGCTACAAACAACAAAATCAAGCCAATAATAGCTCGATATAAATATGAGACAGATGAGAAGAAGCCAAAACGATCTCATTTAGTATGCCAAATAAAAAAATGACCATAACGACTCAACAAATTCAGAAGACGAACCCAAAAATTAGAGACACAAATGTTTTCAAATGATTGTCATTATTGAGTTGCCATAGGGAGAATGCAACCACCCATGGATCTCTTCATGTTCCATTTGTAAATCCCACATCTAAATTTTTGATAATGTACAAAGAAATTGGGGGAAAATGAAACGAACAACCATGAAAGTTGAAGCGTCACTCTTGTTTTATAAAAGAGAACTCGATGAATGTAAAATATGACTTGTTCCCTTTGTAATGAAATATGGTACTATTACTTTTGTGTTGATAAATAACATAAGACATTTTGAAGTCACAATTGTTGGAAAATGCTTGTGGGACTATTCTACACTTGCATTTGTGGTTTAATTTTTCTGGGTATTGATAATGTGAACTATTTTTGTGCTTAGTATCTATAATTCTTACGTTTTTGTGATTTCTAATGAGTGCATGGATGGAGTTATAGGCATCCTCTTCAACTATTTGAGATTATATCTGCAATATTATTGATATAAAATACTTTGGTTGCCATTAACTATTTCTTTTTTCCAAGTATCATTTTAAGTTGTGTTCATTTATTAGTTTTGATCTTGCACGATAGGTTAGAAGTAGTTAGATTAGATTAGTTTTTTTAATTTAGATTAGCCTTAGGATTAATTAGAAATCTTTTGGGGGAAGTCCGTTGTCTTTCCCCCTTTTTCTTCTTTTAATTATGAGCGGCAACGAGGCCCATATACTCGTCGGAAATGCCACCCCAAATGAAAGTAGGTCTAATTGGGACCTACCATTTGTTAGAAAAGTAAGTATGCTTTTTTCACCATAGACAATATATCAATATTGTCACCCAACCATAGGCCAAAGCCATAGCCGAGCTCCTTAACATTAATAGAGAGAATAATTATGGAAACAAACCCTAGACCCAATAACCAACCAAGGTAGCGTACCTCTCTCCAGAGCTAGTGTACCAAGAAGAAAGTCCAAACCATAAACAAGAGAAAGTCCAAGCCAAAACCAAAGTTTTTTCTAGTTACAGTAGCTGCAACTACAACTCCTCTTCAAACTTGTGCACAACTGGTCTTATGTAGTTTTGAGAGAGAGTGTGTGAAATGAGCTCTAACGCCCTCTTATTTATAGTCCTCCAAGTGACATAACTGGGTTGACTTCTACTCCTAGAGTCTAATAACTTAATATTACATTCGCTCTTGAGTCAATTTGTCTTCTAGGGTTCGTATCTAACCGTTTAGGGTTTCTCTAGCTTCCCAGAATATTCTAGTCTCGTCAAATGTTACATGTGGAGGTTAATACCTCCCACAACTACCATAATATCAACACTCCCTCCTAGCTAGGGATTTATTTAAGGCAATGGTCTTGATAACAAACAAACCATTCTACCGGTAGCATCATCATAGACACACATGCTATCTCATGATCAAATCATGAACACCATCATCACTATCAGTATCATTTGATAGCATCGACTACAACATCTCTCGAATCCATACTCCATATTGGTAATCGGTTATGATTTTGAATAGGTCACTCACTTCATAGAGTGATACAAGAACCATTCTTCTAATCTGGACATATGTCCTAGAAGTATAACTATTCCAACAGATGTTGGAAGCCACGCCATGGGCTATAAGGACTATTCTTCTGATTCAGACATATGTCCTAGAAGAATTCCTGTCTTGGACCATTTTCCATAGGGAGAATGTTTTTCCATCAACATACTGACTATCCATCTGGCTGGTAATCATATCCAACGCTAGTGATAGTCTTCATGGCAATAAAAAAAATTCCATTCAATAGAACACAACTGTGTCTATCCATAGTAGTACACAACTACTATACAACCACACCAAGTAGCACACAACTACAAATCAATGACACATAGTCACAACCAGTGGAACACATCCCCCACAGTGCCATACAATTAATGTCCATAGACATACAATCTCCACAACAATCATATCATCTGATATCAACCTGCATAACAATATCATGATACAAACTGAGTCATCTGGGACATTCTTCCACTCACATCTATGATATCTGGAAGAGCATCTTCCCTCAGAGAGTAAAAACATCAGCCATGGGCTATCTGGAATATTCTTTCCAAGCATAGAATAATAATTGTCCCTAATTTATGAGCCTAAACCATTCACTTAACTGGGCCATTCCTCCGACACTATTCATAGTGCAACCTGGAGAGAATGAGTCTTCTCTAGGGATTGTCTGTCCCTGATTTCTAAACCTAGACCATTCACCTAAATGGGCCATTCCTTCGGAACTATCAAAGTGCAACATGGAGAGAATGATTCTTCCCTAGGGAATGACTGTTTGGACCATTTCCTATGGAAATGCATTTCCTACACCAACCTCCAAAATAGACCATTCTTCGAAACTGCTCACAATTGTGAACTTCAGAATAATGACTTCCCAATGAGGAAAACTATTCTACTTTACCACTACTCAGAGTGACATCCAAAAAGAATGATTGTCCTAGACCATTCCCCCACACTGTCCAAAAGGGAAATCATTGTCTATGGTACATCAACAATCTATCAGACCATTTTCATTATGAAAATGACTGTCTGATCTGGACCATTTTCCGAACTGGAAAATGCATGTCCATCAAAAACCTCGAACCACTTTCCAAACTGGAAAGGAACTTCCCATCCTGGACCATTTTACGAACTGGAAAATGACTATCCATAAATAAATAACATATCAATGCTCCCTCCCAACATGGGAGTAATCAATTCCTTTTCCAATAGGGAAGTCATCTCCATGAGCTCCAACTTGTCTCTTAAGTACATAAACTTTTCATCTTGGACAAAGGATTTACCAAAATATTTGTTATATGCTCATTTGTGGAGATATACTGGAGAACCACTTCTCTCTTATGGAGTTTATCACAGAGAATATAATGCTTGATCTCAATGTACTTCGACATGTCATGGAACACCAGTTTCTTTGAAGGCTTCACATAGCTCTAATATATCATGGTCGAATTCAACACCTGATTAGATGGTTCATAAACCAACTTACGGAGTCACATTTCTTTTGTACAAGCATGAAAAGTTGTAATATACTCTGCTTCTGTAATGTTGAGTGCAATAGACTTATTTTTCCTGCTAGCCCATGACATTGTGGCAAAGCTCAAACTCAAACATATCCAAGTATCACTTCTTCTGTTATAGAAAGTTTTCGCCAAACTTCTGCTGTGTATGAGATAATCTACATCAAGTTGCTTGAATCCATACAAGGTCTTCTTCCATTTGTATTCATGGGTCTCTTTCCGGTATAATCTTCTTTCTCAATTTTCTTTATTGGGAAGAACAATATTTTACGTGCAAATTTCAATACATGGATACTGCAAGAGGTATATCTGGTTTACTGGAACAAGCTGTCGTCATGGTCTTCTCCCTCCTTCTAGAAGATTCTCTAGTTATGAATCTCACAAAGCTTCCATTCATAAGTCTTTTTCACATTTTCTTACATATATTGTTCTTCATCACAACTTCCATTTCCTCTGCTTGATTTCTTCTAGTGAGTTCAAACCAAGCTGGTAGTCTTATGATTCTCGGTATAATAACTAGTTGTTCTGTCTTTTCTTTCTTTCTTGGAATATTCATGTTCTTCCTCATGTTCCTCCTTAGCTTTTGGGTCCATGGAGTCGTCTATATATTCCATGTACTTTCTTCCTGAAGATTCCAACTTCTTCCTTTCATCATAGGAACATGGATGTAGATGGACAACCAAGGATACTTAAGGCTTCTTTTCGAAGAAGAAAACTGAGCACATGCTGCTTATCATGGCTGCTACTTTCAATGGGGAACATGGAAATATACTTTATAATATTTACGGATTCTTCAATGGATCATATCATTTAGGATTAGCTCCCTCCTAATCCTCGCTTCATGCATGAATGAATTCTATTCTTTTGGAATTATGTATAATCTCCCTCCATCTAAGAGAGTCCATGCTTCCCTCTGTATTCTTATTGCATTCTGCAAGGTGTCACAAGTATTTTTCTAATTTTCTCTTGATTACTGACTTCTTTCTGATTTGAATTCTTCTGGGTCTCTTCAAGTTTGATTATGATTTCGGCATATTTGGAAGTTGTTACTTATATAATATCTTCCACAAGTATTGTTATCAAAGATTGTCAACGTACTTAATCTTTTTCATCTGTATTGCTTGACTTGTAGTCATTGTGATAACAATCCTTACCTTCTTATTCTTCCATATGTATTGTTTCACTTACCATCTTATCTTTTAATAAATAGATATACATGATATGTACAGAAATTATGTAAACATGGTATGTATAAGAACTATGAAGAATATTGTTACCTTGACTAGAAGAAGAAGTCTGTTTTATCGTGCTTGTCTTTCTTTGAGGGTTCCTTTTCTTCGACAACTATTGCTTCATCTGTTTCCTTTATTTTATTTAACTTAGGACAATGGTTCATGTAGTGACCATATTTGAAACAGTTGAAGCATTGTATCTTTGACATATCCTTTTCTTGATTTGGTTTCTTCCTTAAGCCAAACTTTTTCTTATTCCTGAAATTCCCGAACTTTGTTGTGAAGGCTTGATCATTGTATTTATTTTGGGATTTCTCTTTTGAGTTAATCCTTGATTCTTCTTGTGCAAAACAAGTCCAAAGTTCTTCAAATGTGGTATACTCCTTTCTTGTGTTCATGCTTGCGGTAAATGCATCCCATGTCTTGGGAAGGCCATTGGGTACTATATTTACCAGTTCCTTGTATGAAATGATTTCTTCAATAGCTTTTAGTTTATATCTTAGATAAGAGATTCTTAGAAATTATGATGTTATGCCATCATCATCATTCATTTTCATGTCACAGAGCTCATTCTTCAGACTTCATTACTTGTTCAATGTTTCTAACCGAGAAAAGGTTAGTTATGGCATCATACATCTTCTTAGATGAGTCAATATGAGATATGTAGGGTATCAAGTGGTATTTTACAGAGTCCACTATGATACTCATAGTGTTGATGTCATTTTCCTTGAACTTCTCCATAACTGCAACGTTTTGAGGTTCCTTCTCTTTTCCTGCTTCAAACTATGGTTCCATGATCTTTCCTTTCACGAGATCCAACACTTTATTCTTGGGAAGGATGAGGTCAATCCTTGTCTTCCATGCTATGATGTTAGAATCCCCTTATAATTTTTTTCTTGTCTTCATAGAGTAAGTCATTACTGATTTGACTTGGTCAACCTTTTACTTTGACTTGGTCAACCTTTGAATTTGACCAAAAACTCAAACTTGATGTATTGGCTTGTTTAGAGTACTAGGAAGTGCGCTAGGCTAGGGCGCATTGGGCTATCAAGAAATAAGGTCAATCTATTCACTTAAGATGCCTTAACAAGAGGGTTAGGGTTTTGTTGATGCAACAAAACTTTGACTGCAACTGTAATTGTAACTGAGAAAATCCTCCCAATCTATCTTCCAACGGTTAGATTGTCCCAAGATAGTGTGGGCCTATAAATTGTTAGAAAATCAAGTGTGCTCATTTCACCATAGACGATATAGCAATATAGTCACCCAGCCATAGGCAGAAGCCATCCCCGAGCACCTTAACCTTGACAAAGAGAATAATTATGAAATCAAACCCTAGACCCAATAGACAACCAAGATAGCGTACCAAGTAGAAAGTCCAAACCATAAACAAGAGAAAGTCCAAGCCAAAACCAATTTTTTTTCTAGTTGCAACAGTTGCAACTTCAACTCCTCTCCAAACTTGCGCACAACTGGTCTTATGCAGTTGTGAGAGAGAGTGTGTCACATGAGCTCTAGCGCCCTCTTATTTATAGTTTTCCAAGTGACCTAACAAGGCTTATTTCTACTCCTGGAGGCTAATAACTTAATATTACATTTTCTCTTGAGTCGACTTGTCTTCTAGGGTTCGCATATAACCGTTTAGGGTTTCTCTAGATTCCCAGAATATTCTAGTCTCGTCAAAGGTTACACATGGAGGTTAATATCTCCCACATATACCATAATATCAAGACCATTGGTACTTCTTCCTTACCTGCTTGATAGGCCATTCAAACCCATCAACATAAATGGCACTAGAAAGAGGGCTAGACGACAAGCTAAGTCTGTTGAGTCATTTTTATTAATTTTTATTTTAATTTAATAATGGCTCCATCCCATATCCTTTTATGGAGGTGTTTTTATGGTAGTGTACCTCCCAAAACTCCTAGAAATATTTTACACTTATTGTCACAACTTAAATTTGATGGAAAGGGTGAAACCTCTGCATTTGGAAATGCTTTACATTTTTGGAAATTTTGTGGTTCTCACAATATTACTAATGGAAGTTCCATTTGCAAGTTGTTCACTCTCACTTTTGCTGGTCGGGTCAAGAGTTGGTGCGAGGCTTTTTCAGCTGCCTCTATTCACACATGGGAACAATTTATGCATTCTTTTGAGAATTATGATTACGATAAATTATGTGACTAAATTCTATGGCTTAAGAAGAATGAAGATGAATTTATTCAAGATTTTGTTATCATATTTCCTTATCTTTTCTATAGGTTTCCTTTGAATGATAGACCTGTTGAGGAAAAGGTATGGATAACCTTACTCAAACATTTTCAGATCTTTTCAGACTAAGGAAAGATACTTGGGAATGTCACCGAGGGTTTATAGCCAAAGAAAAACAATCATTTAATCTGCAGGTATTAAGTACAAGGGACCAAGGCTGGTTCATTTTATATATTATATGTAACTGTGAAAAAAAAGAGATAAACTTAAACAGAAATTACATAAGTGTGTACATAAATTACATGAGTGTGTACATGGAGATAAAAACAAAAAATGAACCAGATCATCAAAATACATATGTGAAACCAAAATCATAAAACTAATTTTTGTATTGATTTCATTTAGAGATACAAGACTACATTCTCTTTACAAACCCCGATGAGGGTAGGGACCAAAGTCAGATTTAGAAGCCTCCGATGGGAACCATACAAAAATAATATGACAATAAAAGAAAATTGAAGCTAAATATTTGGATCAACTTGCCACAAGATCCTGTCACTTCACTTTGCAAAATATTATTTATCAGTCATAAAATTTAATTTATAAATAGACAAGAACACACAAACTACCAAAGATAAATCACACACGTTTAAAAAAATCTTCTGAAATATATGATTCAATTTTGAATCTTGTTTCCTTCAATAACACACTACTGTCATCAAGATGGTTAAGCCTTCTAGTAAACTCAGAATGGATGAAAGATGAAAGTATCTCACTAGTATAGAGAAAAACTTATGGTTGGATTTATTCTTCTATTTTCTCCCCTTGTCTCTTCATTTGATTGAGCTTTTATTCCTTCTCAAATAAGTTATGGTAGTTCAACTAACTTACTTTATTTAAGCCTAATTAACTTAACTAATTGGTTGAGACAAATAATAATAATACATATTAAATAAGGGTCTAATTAAATAATAACTAAATAGGACCCCTTGTGACTCCCATCTATTTATTTAAATAATCATCAAACGTGAAATATAAAACCTCAATCATTTGATTCAAATTTCCTCCTTGTAACTCCCATTCCCATATTCATGATCAAATATTTAAATATCATCAAAATATAATATGGTCATAACCAAAAATAGTATTATATCCTTGCTGTCCAAAAATTGCCTAAATATATGTTTGTTGTCCAAAATATTGTCAATGTAAAAGATTGTCCTCAAAATGGAAAATAACATTAATCATCATTAAAAGACGTATTTACAGTGAGAGTCATTTGGCCTCTTTTCAATGTTGTCCTATTTTGATGTTTCTGTTGCAGCCTTAGGTTGATTGGAACCTTGAGGCTGGACTACACTAATAATGTGAGAACAATCATCTTTAAGATGAAGACGGGAAGACACAGATTCAAAGGACTCTTTTGATGATTTGGAGGCAGTGGCCACTCATTTTTCTTTATCTTTATTAGGCTTGGGAACATCAATTTTTAACCTCTTACTAGCATGGGAGGACTGCACAGGTGAGACAACATGATCATATTTGGGATTTTGATTTTTTGGCGGTGGAGGAGGGGGTAATGGAAAAGACACAGTAGGACAACCATGGTGATGAACAATAGGATGATGGAAAATCTCTTGCCAACCATCATTGGCAGGTGGTTTTGGTTGCATAAACACATGAGGTGGAACACAGATACCATAAACGTTTTGATGTGGCTGGAAGGGAGGTCTCTCGGGTCGGGGATGGAGGATTCCATGGTCAACTAGGTTAAATCATCTAGCTTGAAAGAGTTGGTTTAATTCATATGGATCAACATCAAAATGTATTGAAAACTGAGGCGTTCAATGACCCCTCTGCAAATTTCCTCTGACTCTTCTAAAGAAGCTCATCCCGAAGCAATATTCAAACATGTCATGAAAAACTCTTAAAAATCCATGCATTAATACTCTACCTAAATAAAATCAAAAGGTTGGATCTATTATTCATCATAGAAGCACATGAAATCCATCCATCAACATTTTAAAACTCAACAATCAATCACCATTCAAACAGGGAGTGATAGGGCTATTGGGAAGATGAGGGATTTATAATGTGCGAAAAATGGTAGCATGGATGGGACAAGACAACAAATATTGTTCAAGCAATGCAGAAATAACATAGATTGTATCCATATCCAATCTCCAAACACCAGCCATCAGCTAGCTTTTCACTTTTTTCATTAATAATTTTTCTTTCCGTTAAGATTTTAAATTTCATACTAATAGAACATGGAATGTTATAAATATATTTGGGAAGGCAAGGGAAATATACTGAGCAAAAAATTATTATTGTTCTATTATATGAAATGATATCCATAATTGTTATTACCATTCAATAAAATAATTTCCAAAACATTTCTTTGTTTCATAATTTAAATCCAAAACACGGTTGTTCAAAACCCCAGGAAAGTTCCAAGATTGTTAACTGTACAACCTTTATTTCCTTTTTATTTTCCTTTATTTGCAGAGTTTTTATAATATAATGTTAACAGAGTCATTCCAACCATTAAAACCAACTACATCAAGTGCGCAATGGGGGCTAAGAGCACAACATAAGCCAATAATTCCTCAATATACAACGTTGGTATCACAACCTTAAATAATTGTTGTGTAAAAAGACTAGGTTCGAAACCTATGTGCAACTAGTGTTTATTTATTTTAACATCATACAATTTTCAAAATCGACCAAAACCTTTGTGGATAATCAACCAACGAACCAGGATTTAATACCAGTACCCAATCTTCCCACATTCGGGTTATTCTCTTACAACATAAATCAAAACCAGAGTTTATAACTCGTAATTTCCATACATAAATAGAAGAACCGAGGTCTAGGTGAATGCAAAGGTGAAACCTTCACAAAGGGTTTGTACCAAAAACAACATTTAACCATCTCTTAATATATCAATTTCCACAGACCTCTTCACAAACATCTCATGGCGGGCACAAGGAAAATACACACATATATTCACAACAGACTGAAAGGTAATTTGAAGGAGCCACGAGTCTTCTAAAGAATATTTAAGCAAAATAAATGTTCTTTTACTTTGCAGAGAAAACAACACCCTTGAATTTTAACGATCAAAGATGAGTGAAAACTTAAAAAACTTGCCATAACATTGTCAATGTTCATAGCACAAAAGTAGTATTCATTATGGACATAAATAAATCACATAATCTGAAAAAAAAAGGAGTTCGAACACTATCATGAACTTAAAACAATTGAATGCCAACAGGGAGAAATTCCTTTAAATTCCATTACACATTCGATACCCGCATGCATTCATTTAACTTCAGAAGCACACACAGTCTGCAAGTAAACCTAGGAGCCAACCTCACGATTTTTTTATGAGCGGATTTATATTTCATGAATGGAGAGGTGAGAGCTATCATACTTGTATGCATAATGCTAGAAAACCAATAAGTGGAACTATTCTTTCCAAGGTCGAGCAAAGCGGAGGCAACACCAATCAAACCAATCAACCAAATGCGAACCAAGTGAGGGTGGCGACCTCAAGGTAGGGTTAGAGCGACGTGCAACTACGCGTTGTATCTTACATTAACTCCATCAACCATAGCCCAATATGAGAGCACCAACACCTCCGACGCATAATCCACTATAGTTACCAAATAACAATTCAATACAAAGTTGGATTTGCCACCTTCCATAACCCTTATGTGTGCACTTAACACTTAGGACAAAGTGTATTGTATGTCCCACATTCATTTCTAGGGAAGCATTGTCACCCTTCAAAATGAACCAATGTCCATGATAATACAGTAATTCATAAGTGAAATATGCCATAACCATATACATGGAATACTTGGAGTTTAAATCAACCATTAAAAATATACGTGCAACAGAATAAACCAAGATGCTCATTGAAACAACACTTTGTCCTTTTTAATTAAATTTCCAATAAACCTATCATTTTCCCATTTCGCTTGGAAACTGGTTTCGAATTTTTTAAACTATAGAGTCATTTTTGCAAACTAGACATGAGCGCATAAAAAGACGAGTCATCCTTCATCATTATTCACATACAGGGTCCCACCTATTTAGTGTATTATTAAATATATATAAGTAGTAAGGCATTGCAACCAATTTGCATGCAGAGATTTCAATGTTGTGCTTTTGGGAGTCAACAAACTGACAAATCCACAGGGAAATTTGTTCCCAACAGATTTATAACTCAGAATGTTTGGTTTCGCAGACCAATAGAAGTAGATGATTGAAAAACTGCTGAAAATAATAGCTATGCAATGGGGGGGAAATATGGTTTATGGGAAATAATGAGACGAGACTTTGGGAATAACTAATGGAAAGTGGTACGTATGAGGGGATTTGGTCCTATATGCATAAAATTCAAATAATATGTAATAGATAATGCTTCTTAAACTTTCGAGGATAATGCTTCTGATATTCTTTTGAATCTCAGGATGGAGGGAAGAAAGGGATAGCTGAAACATGGAAGAGAACAAAATCAACTATCCTACAACAATATTGAGAGAAAAAATCAATTTCAACGATATCTAAAAGGAGGACATCGTGATAGCTGCGTGCATATTACTTTTTATCGATCAACAATATTTATAGAATGATATTTTTATGGTAAAACTCATCCAAACTTTATTTCCGATCATTATGAGAAAAAAAAACAACATAAACTAAAAACTCAACAAACCAAAGTAAAAAAAATGAAAACAGTGAAACAAAATACTATATACAACAATCATTTTTATACAAGCGTAAACAATCAAGCTAGTTCCACATAATGTTTCAAGTGGGAACCATTTGTACTATAAGAGAACAATCACTCTTGCATATCCTTTAGAAGGTATGAGTTCATGCCCAGGATAAAAGCAATTTTGAAAGGACCCAACCATAATTTTTGGAACTTAGAATGTCTTCCTCTTTCAGCATGGGATGAGTCCCATAGTAGGACTTTGTCATGAATCTTGAATTCAACAAATTTTGCTCGTCTGTTAAAATACTTTTTGACAGTTTGTTGCCTTCTTTTTATGTTCTCCAAGGCAAAATTTCTTTGATCTTCTAGGGATAACAATGCATTTATCCTTTGGGGAACATTGGAAGAATTTAATTCTTCGCTCTGTAACATCAGTCGTAAGGAGGAAAGATCTAACTCACTAGGAAAAATAGCCTCTTGATCATATACGAGATGAAAGGGAGTACAACCTGTATTTTCTTTGGTGGTTGTGCGATCTTCCCAGAGAGCATAACTAAGAAGCATGTGCCACTGACGAGGTTTGTCTTCTATGATTTTATTTATGATCCTAACTAGATTATTATTAGTGGAATTTGCTTTCCCATTTCCCCGAGGGTAATAAGAAGATGAAGTGAAATGTTTAATCCCCAAGTTAACCAAAAGTTGAGTCAATTTTGCATAAATGAAGGTTGGGCCATTGTCCGTAATGATCTCTAATGGAATGTTGAATCTAGAAAAGATATTAGATTCTAGGAAAGAAATTACCTTCTCATCCTGTGCATTTCTAAGAGGGACAACCTCGGTACACTTAGTAAAGTAATCAATGGTTGTCAAAATAAAGATATTCCCTGGGGAAGATGGAGGATTGATAATACCAATAAAATCTAGGCCCCATTTAGAAAAAGGGAAATCCGGGAGGACAAGTTGTAAGGACATGGAAGAAATGCATTGTTTCCTAGAGAACTTTTGGCACTTATCACAAGATCTTGCGAATTTATAGGAATCACAAAATATCAAAGGCCAATAGTAACCATTTCTTATGATTTTAAAAGCAGTAGCCTTAGCAGAAAAATGGCCACCGATGCGTATGACATAAACTGATGATCCATGAATTTCGTGTAATAGTTTTTGTGCTTCTTAATCATTTACACATCAAAGTAACAACCCATCAGCAGAGCTCCTAAACAAAGAGTCTCCTAAAATGATATACTTGGAATATTCTAGGAAAATTCTCCTTCTCTGGTGAGGATCCATCTCATCTGGACACTTTTGATACTACAAATAATACACCAGATTTTTATATCAAAGATGTTTAGATATAGAAAGATTTTGATTCTCAATATAAAATAGAGCTGAAAGAGGATTATATTGATCGTCAAGTTCTTCACTTGGTTCAAGATGCTGAGCTAAGTGAAGAGCTAGGTCTCGTCCCTTGTTTGTCTTTGAAGTCATGATCGTCAAATCATGCTCTTGAATTTTGGCAAGCCAATGTGCAAGTTTTCCTGAAATATACGTTTGTGAAAGTAGAAACTTGACAACATGCAAGGGGAATTTTACCTGCGTATGTTTTCCTAAAATAAAATGGTGAAAGTTTTCTATAGCCTTGACAAGAGGAAAAACATGTTTCTCAATATAAGAGTATTTGATTTCATCATCTAATAAAATCTGGCTCATGTAAGCTACAAGTTTTTCATTGTTTTGGTCATCACTTTGTAAGAGGATAGTGAAAATTGCTTCCTCGGTGGCATTGGTATATATGATAAAATATTTCTCAAAATCCGGTTTCGCTAGAATTGGTGCGGAACTGATTACTTTCTTAATCTTAAGGAAATAATTCTTGACGTCATATGTCCAAGAAAAAAATTGATCTTGCTTCAGAAGATTATGAATTGGTTTAACCATGACAGAAAAATTAGGAACAAACCTACGGACAAAATTAATAATGCCCATGAAAGCTTGAACTTCTTTCTTGGAGGTGGGGGAAGGAAGGTTTAGAATCATAGTAATACTTTCGGGATCAATACTTATTCCTGAATCAGAAACAATATGACCAAGAATTTTTCCCTTTGTGACACCGAAAATAGATTTGGAATGATTTAAATAAATGACGAATTTTTTGTATCGCATGAGAGCTTTTCTAAGATGACCAAAATGATCCAACTAGTTCTTAGAATAAATAGTCAAATCATCAAGATAAACATGGATAATTTTACCGATCAGATCGTCAAAATCTATCTGCATAGGTATTTGAAAAGTGGCACCTGCATTAAACAAGACAAAATAAGAAAATGTGCCCCAACGTGTAGTAAATGTGGTTTTATACCTATCATTCCTTTTTACCTTGATTTGATTATACCCAGAAAATCCATCAAGGGCATCATTTGTGACCCTGCAACTTGTTGTAAAATCATTTTCATATTAGGAAGCAGAAAATAGTCTTTGACACTTGCTCTATTCAATGCATGGAAATCAATACATAATATGATCTGGCCAGTAGTCTTCCAAACAAGGACCATATTTGAAACCCACTCGGAATACTTAACCGGAAAGATTATGTTATCTTTTAACAAATTTTCCAATTCTTTTCGAATAGTAGCTTCGAGTGCAGGGTTAATAGGTCTTTGTTTTTGCTTAACTGGTTTTACCCCTTCATTGATAGGAATGGCATGTTGTATGAGAGCAGGATCAAAACCCCGAAGATCCTTGTATGACCATGCAAAAAAATATTGAAATTCACGGAGTAGCTCAGTGAATTTCACTTTTTCTTCATCTGGACATTGGGCACCTAGTTTAATGATCTTTGGAAATTCGGGTGTCCCAATATTCAAGGAAATGGTACGACCCACTTTCCTTTTCGACTCCTCTTCCTTATGAGTTTCTTTGTTGCCTACATCACTCGATGAAAATGAGCATTCGAGAAGAGTCAAGCCTTTAGGAAATTTGTCATCTTCAATAGATATGATTTATTTAGGCTTAAACGGTTCATTTTGTATGAAAGCGCAAATTCCTTCATCACTCAGGAAAACCTGCCATGATTCTACGTTATCAGGGATGTGAGGACAATATAGATATTGGAATGTACAATCATGTATTTGAGGTAAAATTTGTCGAGTAGGAGATGTTGCATACACAACTAACCTATCAACCATTGAATTAAGTTCCCTCTTAACATGAGTGATGTTAAATGATAAAATATTTGAAATGAGCATCCAAACAACTTGGGTATAGCGTTTAAGAAACTTATTTCTTAGTGAATAAATCTTACGTACAAGGTTCAAAATAAGTTCAGAATCACCAAAAATTGTAAGGTGGCCACAACCCAAGTTGTATGCATTTTCGATGCCTAACAATAAGGCCTCAAGCTCAATGACATTGTTTGTGTAAGCAAATTCTACCCTATAAGAAAATTTGTGGATTTTACCTATATGAGAATATAGAATGATGTCGGCCCCATTACCTTCGTTTAAGCATGATCCATCGAAATGCATGTGCCACACGCCATTTTCAAAATCAATTGATTCAAACATAGTGTCACCCTCATCGACAAAGATAGAGTACACTTACAAATCTTTTTCGAGATAATTTACGTTAGGTTGGGGAATACTCTCTATATATGGTGAAATTATTCCTTCCCTAAGGACTATAATGTTCTTTTCATTCCGAGGGACAAACAAATGTGTTCCATCAAGTGAAAGATATCCAACCGATAAGGCTTGCCAGTCTCTTCCTAAAATAATTGAATAGTTACTCACTGGCATATCAATTACTTGGATGCTGATCGTTGTTCTTATCTTGGGATGTGCACAGAGAATTAAGGTTACATTTTTTATTTCTCCTATAGTTGATTGTTGCAAACTATTATAAAAGAGCATGCTTCTAGAATTTTCATTAGTGCATGATAAGCCAAGCTCTCCCATGATAATTTTTGACATTACACTTGGACCAGACCCACCATCAATTAGGAAACAATGAGCTATTTTGTCCATAATTTTTACAGAGATATAAAAAGGGGGATTTTTTTACAGGGTTCCTAAAATTATTTACACTTATTTTATTTACAGTTGAATCCTTTTCTTTTGACTCTTCAAATAAATTGGCTATGGTATAAATTTTACCTTCCATAAAGTTTTTGAGATGCTTTTGTTGTTCTCGGACGAAAACCATGTCCGAAAGAGTAGCATCAACTTTGATATTAGCCAATTGATTAAGGATATTATATTTAGAAGAGGGAAGATGGGAAGGTACTCCTTGATTATCTAAAATTTTGATAGCTTGTGTATCAATACTTTGAGAATATGAGCTTGGGGTGGAAGAAGTACGAGGAGGGTCATATTTACCCTTGGCAGTGTAATATTTGTTTTTGGTATTGATTACCATAACATCTTTTGGTTCAACCCAATCTAAAACAACAATTGTGGTATCTGGCCTTTTTACAAAGATCTTATCTCTGACATTTATCTTAACTTCGCAAGTATTTTCTTCATGATTTTCTTCACAGAAGTTACACCAACTGCAAGATATAATGACCTTTGGCTGAAAAGTATTTTCATTAGTATTCCTAAAAGGCGCTAAGGAAGAAGAATATGCCCCAGGGGAAGAGGAGGAGGCATTTCCTTTTCACTTGTAGGCTATCATCCTATTATTCATATCTTGCACGAGTTGTAGGAGAGAAAACATATATGTTTGCTTGAACAAGTCTCCCTTAGGGAGACCCATTCTTTCGAGTTTCTCCTCATATTATAGGCAAGTATGAAGAGCGAAAACAAGATTGTTAATAACCTTCTCTTCAAGTCTATGATGATAAGGAGAAGGTAATGCATTATAATAATGCATGAAAGAAGCCTAATTTTCAGGGCGGATTAGTTCAGGGATTTGATTATACAATTTGGTGAAGCAAAGGTTAAAATACTTAATGGTTTCACCATATTTATAGGAAATATTTTTGTATTCGCTTAACTACTCAACTAAACTCTTGGATTGTCCATAAGTGGACTTGAACCAATAAACCAACTCTTCCCAAGTGGAAAGAATTTTGGGAGGGAGATCAAAAAAATCTGTTGCAAGTTTCCCCTCAAGGGAGTTGACAAATAGACGCATGCAAGTGTCGTTATCATTAGCCCTGATTTTGTAACAAGCATTAGAAAATTATACTAGGTGTTTGTTTGTAGTAATGGTATCATTTCCCGAAAACCTAGATAAATGCTCCTTGAACTTTGGTAATGGGTGAGTAGCAGGTGCCATCTTCAAGGGAGAAGATATGTGCCATGGGGTGGTCATAGCATCTTCGTCGAATTGGAAAATCCCATATTTCTTTATAAATTTAGTAGGATTAGTAGTGGATTGAATATGAATTTGATGATTGTATATACTACCAATTACTGATGAAGTTGAAGTGTGCGAGGAGGAGGCACCTCCAATGCCACTACCACTACCTGCAGATGTCATATTGAAGGTGATAGGTATGGGTGATGAAGGTGAACTGGCAGAATCAAATAAAGTTCTCCTTAAAGCGCTTTCTTATGTTGATAAAAACATTTTCTTCCTTCCTATTTCAAAAATAGGAGTAGCTTCAGGGGACAATCCTCTTCTCCTTTGAGAGATGTGAGGATTAGAGGAATTGGAAATAAATACCAAAGATAGGAAAGGGTAGGTTACTGTTGGTTTCTGGGATGCCTTTGCTTGGCTTCCCAACTTTCACAGATACTTATGTCCCTTTCAAATACTTCCCAAGAGAGTTCAAGTTCAGCACGAGTACTAGTCGTTTCTAAAATAATGTTGAATAAGGTCAATGCAATGCTAGTTTGGTCATAATTAAGACCGTTTCCAATATTGGGTTGTCTCGTAACATGTACTATCATGGAAAAATCAGTCAAGGAGTATTCATACAAAATATAAAACGAAATATAATCATGATACAATCAACTAGAAAGATATGGAAGATCTCCCTAGTATGGTCACCAAATAAATGTTGAGGAAAAGGTATGGAGAACCTTACTTGAGCATTTTTAGATCTTCTCGGGCTAAGGAAAGATAGTTGGGAATGTCACCCATGGTTTATAGCCAAAGAAAAACAATAACTTAATCCACATGTATCAAGTACAAGGGGCCAAGGCTGGTTCGTTTTATATATTATATGTAACTGTGCAAAAAAAAGATAAACTTAAACAAAAAATACATAAGTGTGTACATAAATTACATGAGTGTGTACATGGAGATAAAAGAAATAAATGAACCAGATCATCAAAATACATATGTGAGACCAAAATCATAAAACTGATTTTTGTATTGATTTCATTCTGAGATACAAGACTAAATTCTATTTACAAACCCCTGCGAGGGTAGGGACCAAAGTCAAATTTATAATCCTCCGATGGGAACCATACAAAAAGACTCTAACAACAAAAGAAAATTGAATCTAAATATCTGGATCAGCTTGCCACAAAATGTTTTCACTTGACTCTGCAAAATATTCTTTTTTAGTCATAAAATTTAATTTATAAACAAACAAGAACACACAGACTGCCAAAGATAAATCATACACCTTAAAAACAAGCTTCTGAAATATATGATTCGGTTTTGAATGTTGCTTCCTTCAATAAGACCCTTCTATCATCAAAATGGTCAAGCCTTCTAGTAAAATAAGAATGGATGAAATATGAAAGTATCTCACTAGTATAGAGCAAGCCTTATGGATGGAGTTCTCCTTCTATTTTCTCCCCTTGTCTCTTCATTTGATTGAGCTTTTATTCCTTCTCAAATAAGTTATGGTAGTTCAAATACCTTACTTTAGTTCAGCCTAATTATCTTAACTAATTGGTCGAGACAAATGATAATAATAATAATATATATTAAATAAGGGTCCAATTAAATAATAACTAAATAGGTGGGACCCCTTGTGACTCCCATTTATTTCTTTTAATAATCATCAAACATGAAATATAAAACCCCAATCATTTGATTCAAATATCCTCCTTGTAACTCCCATTCCCATATTTATGATCAAATATTTAAATATCAACAAAATATAATATGGTCATAACCAAAAATAGTATTATATCCATGTTGTCCAAAAAATGCTTAAATATATGCTTGTTGTCCAAAACATTGTCAAAGTAAAAGACTATCCTCAAAATGGAAATAACATTAATCATCATTAAAATCCATATTTACTGTGAGAGGCATTTGGCCTCTTTTCACTGTTGTCCTCTTTTGATATTTATGTTGCAGCCTTAGGCTGATTGGAACCTTGAGGCTGGATTGCACTGATAATGTGAGAATACTCATCTTTAAGATGAAGACATGAAGACACAAATACATAGGTATCTTTGGATAATTTCAAGGCAATGGTCACTCCTTTTGCTTTATCTTGCTCAATCTTGGGAACATCAAATTTTAACCTCTTACTTGCATGGGAGGACTGCACAAGTGAGACAACATGATCAACTTTGGGATTTTTATTTTTTTGGCGGTGGAGGAGGGGGTAACGGAAAAGACACAGTAGGCCAACCGTGGTTATGAACAACAATATGATGGAAAATATCTTTCCAACCATCATTGGCGGGTGATTCTGGTTGCATAGACACATGAGGGGGAACACTAATGACATACAATTTTTGATGTGGTTGGAAGGGCGGTCTCTCAGATCGGGGTTGGAGGATTCCATGGCCAACTAGGTTAAAGTATCCAACTTGAAAGAGTTGGTTTAATTCATGTGGATCAACATCAAAATGTATTGAAAAATGAGGCCTTCTATGGCCCCTTTGCCAATTTCCTCTTCCTCTATTGCCTCTGCCATTACTGCCTCTGCTAAAAAAGATCATCCTTAAGCAATATTCCAACATGTCATGAAAACATCTTAATAATCCATGCATTAATACTCTACCTAAATAAAATCAAAAGGTTGGCTCTATTATTCACCACAAAAGCACATGCAATCCATCCATAATCATTTTAAAACTCAACAATCAATCATCATTTGAACAGGGAGTGATAAGGATATTGGGAAGATGAGGATTTATAATGTGCAAAACATGGTAGCATGGATGGGAGAAGACAACGGATATTGTTCAAGAAATGCAGGAGTAACATAGACTATATCCATATCCAACCTCCAAACACCAGTCATCAACTAGCTTTTCTCTTTTGTCATTAATTATTTTTCTTTCCGTTAAGATTTTAAATGTCATACTAATAGAACATGGAATGTTATAAATGTATTTGGGAAGGCGAGGGGAATATAATGAGCAAAAAATGGTATAATGAAAGGGAAAAATGATTATTTCTCTATTATATGCAATGATATCCATAGATGCTATTACCATCCAATAAAATAATTGCCAAAATGTTTCTCTATTTCATAATTTAAATCCAAAACACAACGGTTCAAAACCCCAGGAAAGTTCCAAGATTGTTAAATGTACAACCTTTATTTCCTTTATTTGTTGAGTTTTTATAATAGACTATTAACCAAGTCATTCCAACCATTAAAACCAACTACATCAAGCACACAATGGGGGATACGAGCACAACATAAGCTAATAATTCTTCAATATACAACGTTGGTATCACAACCTTAAATAATTGTTGTGTAGATATATTGGGTTTGAAACCCATGTGCAACTGGCGTTTATTTATTTTAACATCATACAGTTTTAAAAATCGACCAAACCCCTATGGATAATCAACCAACGAACCATGATTTAATGCCGATACCCAATCTTCCCACATTCAGATTATTCTCTTACAACATAAATCAAAACCAGAGTTCGAAACTCGTAATTACCATACATAAATTGAAGAACCAAGGTTTGCGCAAACACAAAGGTGAAACCTGCACAAAGGGTTTGTATAAAAAACAACATTTAACCATCTCTTAACATATCACTTTCCATAGACCTCTTCATAGACCTCTCATGGAGGCCACAAGGAAAATACATACATATATTCACAACATATTGAAAGGTAATTTGAAGGAGCCACAAGTCTTCTAAATACTGTTTAAGAAAAACAACTGTTCTTTTACTTCGTAGAGAAAACAACGCCCTTGAATTTTAACGACCATATATGAGTGAAAACCCAAAACAATTTCCATAACTCTATCAACATTCATAACACATAAGAAGTATTCATTATGTACATAAAGAAATCACATAATATGAACATAAAGGAGTTTGAACACTATCGTCAACTTAAAACACTTGAATTCCAACATGGATAAACTCCTTTAAATTCTATTTCACAGTCGATACCCACATGCATTCATTTAACTTCAGAAGAACACACAGTCTTCAAGTAAACCTAGGAGCCAACCTCATGATTTTATTATGAGCGGAGTTATATTTCATGAATGGAGAGGTGAGAGCTATCATACCTGCATGCATAATGCCAGAAAACCAATAAGAAGAACTATTCTTTCCAAGGTCAAGCAAAGCGAAGGCAACACTAGCCAAATCAATCAACCAAATGTGAACCAAGTGAGGGTGGCGACCTCGAGGTAGGGTTAGAGAAACGTGAAATAATTTCACGTCGTATCTTACATTAACTCCATCAACCATATCCCAGTACGAGTGCACCAACACCTCCAATGCATAATCCACTATAGTTACAAAATAACAATTTAATACAAAGTCATATTTTCCACCTTCCATAACCCTTAAGTTTTATGTGTGCGCTTAACAATTAGGACAAAGTGTATTGTATGTCCCACCTTCACTGCTAGGGAAGCATTTCCACCCTTCAAAATCAACCAATGTTCATGATAATACAATAATTCATAAGTGCAATATGTCATAACCATATACAGTGTTGATTTTTCAATAACCTAGGCTTAAGCATGAAGTTCATTCCATTTTAGCATTTTACTTAAACCATAGACAATTTGTTGTAGAAACCAAGATCACAAGAAGAAACACCATGCACACATACACAAGAAGTATCCTGGGAAACCCTTCTCAACAAGGGAAGAAAACCCAACCAATCCTTTGCTACATTCTTCAAGAGAAAGACCTTCACCATTAAGAAAACCTAGCACACAAAAGGGTGCTCACAAACCCTAGAAGACTAGTGCCCAAGAGAGGTGCTCACTTTTCCCAAGTAGATGTACTTGCTGAAATTTCCAAACTCACACAAAAGATATCATTCCTCAATGAAGAATTTACCTTTACTTATATTAGACTTGACCTGTCAACAAAAGTGTCTATTGGCACAACATGGACGACCTCTCTATCTCATAATAGTAATTAATATTAACCAGATTAATTATCTTTTACATTAATTATCAATTACATTAAGGTGGGGATGAACTGTACCCTTTACATTACAATTAGGGTTACAGGCAAGTCTGACTCTTGAACAATATAGAAAGGGATATCATACACCCACTAGTGCTAAGACAATAGGGGCACATCCATAGGGATTTCCATATCTCTGGCTCACTGCATTACACAGAAGAACCACTCTCACTAGTGCTCAACCACTAGGATCACATTCACCTATGCTCGTCCACAAACACGTCCACTCAACATATATTCTTTCCCACTGCATTACATAGGAGAGTCATCTGGATTTTCTCATCAACTCTCTGCTCAGAGGAGGCTAATACATCATCTTCATTTCTGTCTCATGACGATGCACCCAACACTTTGGGATTTCACTCGTTCACCTTGTGTTCAGCCACAAGCACGTCCAACTCTACATATCTCATTTCTCACTGTGTTACACATGAGAATCATTTGGAATTATTCTCAACTCTCTGTAAGGAGGAGTCCATCTCTACGTTCCAGATTTGTCTCAGATATGAACCACACACCCCTCTCAGGGGCTCTATCTTAGGTTTGTGTCATGGAGAATGTCTCACATAGCTGCAATCATCAACATACAACCCATACTTGGAGTTTAAATTAACCATTCAAAATATATGTGTAGCAGAATAAACCAAGATTCTCATTGAAACAACACTTTGACCTTTTAAATTAAATTTCCAATAAACCTATCATTTGCCCATTTCAGTTGGAAAGAGATTTCAAATTTTTAAAATTGTAGTCATTTTTGAAAACTAGACACGAGCGCATAAAAAATGAGCCATCCTTCATCATTATTCACATATGGGGTTCCACCTATTTATTATATTATTATATATATATAAGTAGTAAGGCATTACAACCAATTTGCATGCAAGGATTTCAATGTTGTGCTTTTGGGCGTCAACAAGAGCTTCTAACATTGATTTGATTTCATGCTTAGTTTCTTTTACTAATGAAACATATGAGCCAGTGGATGAAGGATCCAAATCATTTTTTAATGTTTCTTCACATGTTGATTTAGATTTAAATGAAAATATTGTAAATACTAATGGTTTAGATGGAATTCATATGTCTGGATCTTTCTTTACTATGGGGGATATAGATTAGAGAGAGAATTATTTTTCGGAAGAAGGATATGTATCCTCTCACCACTCCATTACCCCTTTCTTTCCTTTTGACGAAAAAAAGGTCTCTTTTGTAAATTCAAGTTCAGATTTTTCTATAGTTGATCAAGAGGAGGATTTTCCTATTGATAATGGGACACTTAAGGTTACACCGATGGTTATGTCAGGTTCTCATTGTCCTATATCATCCTTTTCATCACGAGGAATGGAAGAGAAAGATTTGGAGTGAACTTTAAATGTTGATCACTTTATTAGTGAAAAAAATATGGACATTCATGAAATTAATCTTTCCTCACCCATGAATAAAATGGAATTAGTTCATGTTGATTTGGATTGATCTGCTGTTACAAATTCTCCTAGTTCAATTGAGATAGATCAAGATTGTTTTCCTACTAATGATGGATCATTTATTGAAACTTTTTGTTCTAATTATTATTTTGGTTTACTCCCCTCTTCTAACCATGAATATGTTTTGGAATACATTTCCTATTCTCATAGTGTGCAGGAGCAAGATAACCACGCTAATCGTTTCACTCAAGGAGAAGAAATAAACATACAAGACATACCTCTTTTATCACAACAATCTGCTTTTTGTTTGGAAGAGGGAAACCATGTTAATTAAGAACACATTGATCATGAAACCACGTCTAGTGTGGATCCCACCATCTCACAAGAAATCACTGATATTCTTAATGAGGAGGAAAAACCATTGAGGGAATCACTTTCTAAAAAAAATTCTTGTTCTAGAGATGCTTTTAATTCTCTCAATTCTTCCACTTATTATTATTTATATCATGATCTTTTTAATGGTTTAACTTTGTAGGAAACCACCCACTTGTTGATTTTTCAATAAGAAAGGTTAAGCATGAAGTTTATTGCATTTTTATCATTTCACTTATCCATAACCAACAATGTTGCAACAACCAAGATCACAAGAAGAAACACCATGCATAAGAACACAAGAAGTATCCTGGGAAACCCTTCTCAACAAGGGAAGAAAACCCAACCAAAATCCTTTTCTATATTCTTCAAGAGAAATACCTTCACCACCAATAATACCTAGCACACAAGAGGGTGCTCAAACCCTAGAAGACTAGCACCCAAGAGAGGTTCACACTTTTCCCAAGAAGGTGTACTTGCTGAAATTTCGAAACTCACATGAAAGATATGATTCCTCAATGAGGAATTTACCTTTACTTATATTAGACTTGACATGTCAACATAAGTGTCTATTGGCACAACAGGGCTGACCTCTCTATATCATAATATAACTAATATTAACCATATTAATTATCTTTTCCATTAATTATCAATTACATTAAGGTGGGGCCGACCTGTACCCTTTACATTACAATTAGGGTTACATGCAGGTCTAACTCTTGAACAATATAGAAAGGGATCTCATACACCCACTAATGCTCAACCACTAGGGGAAAATCCACAGGGATGTCCATATATCTGGCTCATTGCATTACACAGAAGAACCACTTCTTCACTAGTGCTCAACCACTAGGATCACATTCACCTATGCTCGTCCACAGACACATCCACTCAAAATATATTATTTCCCACTGCATTACACATGAGATTCATCTGGAGTTTCTCATCAAATCTTCTGATCAGAGGAGGCTAATACATCATCTTCATTTCTGTTCTCATGACGATGCACCCAACACTTTGGGATTTCACACATTCACCTTGTGCTCAGCCACATGCACGTCCAACTCTGCAGATCTCCTTTCTCACTACGTTACACAGGAGAATAATATGGATTTATTCTCAACTCTCTGTAAGGAGGAAGCCATCTTTACGTTCCAGTTATGTCTTAGATAGGAACCACAGACCCCTCTCAGGGGCTCTCTCTCAGGTTTGTGTCTTGGAGAATGTCTCACATAGCTGCAATCATCAACACCACCATCCCATTCAAATAAAATCAATGTGGTTGACCCCTTTTGAAATACTTGATGGGGGCAATGTACATACAGAGGATAGAGAGGATAAGGCCTCTTCCCATGAACTAATCACAACCAAGCCTTATCAACCTTTCTCATAGGATGAAGAGAATGTTGTAGAAAATGTATATTAGACCATGTCTGTTTCTATTCCATCTTCATTTTGGAATAGTAGGGAATCTTCTTGTTCAATTAGCCCTATAGTTAATATTGTTTATGCCATTTCACCATCGTTTTGAGGATTTGTCTTATACCATGGTGGGTACTAGCCCATGTATTTCATTCGATTCCACTAGTCTATCTCAATTAGATGGTTTCTTGAAGTATGATTCTAGGGAGGCTTTCCAAGATAATGAGGCACTTCGGTCTATGTCTATGGCTATGCCAAACCCTCATTCTTTTGGTTTGTCTTCAGGGATAAGAAACTATATTAGCATGAATATTCTCTCACCGAGAACACATCACACATATTCTATGCATGGTTCTCATTTGGTATGCCACTTTCCATTGATCTCCCTCCATCCATTCTATGGTAGTAATGGAATATTTTATGATATATTTGAATAATGGTTGGAGGAATCATATTCCTCCAAGGTTACCATGAATTATTACATTGACTCAATATCTAATATTGTGAATAGATTTTATCATGTTTTAATTTTCCGCACTTTAACTCTATTTTTATTCCAAGCTCCATTTCTAATATTTTATGATGAATATGTTTATGCAAGCTTGGGATTATATGGATGACTACATTGGCATTACGACTTTACATAGTTCATTTTTCATCCATTGTAGCATATAATAGGAGTAGGGTAGAATAGGTTAGTGTTTTTCCTTTGCATAGCATAGTTGTGCTTCCTAGTTTGCTTAGTTTTTTGTTTTCCCTTTCTTTTACTGATGGCTAAATAGTGAATGAAATCCTCATCCAAGATGGAAAGAAATAGTAAAAATTGCACACTAATTTTCCCTTGAAGGGATTTTGCAACTTAATTTTGTTTTGGGAAAATTTACTTTATCTCATCTTCAACAAATTTCTGTGTGTTGGATAGTTTTCAGATCAATGATTTTATGGAGATCATTTTTAAAGCATTGGGTTGTCTCACAAGTGGGATATTTTATATATGATAGTGTTCATTCTCTCTTATAATGAAAATAGACACTCGGTTTTGTCCCATACTCATATCCACATATTTTCTAATCTGGAAAAGTTTTCTTAATTGAGATTCTTATGAGTTTTGGGCTTGTTTTCCTACACACAGTAAATGAAAATTTGAGTGACTAATTTTACCCATTTGAGATTGAAACCAATCCAATTCCTTGCATTTATTTGGATGATTAATTTGGATTTGGAGTTGTTCAAATAATGTTTTGCACATTCACTCTTTTCTTCGATCACTTTCATCCAACATGATTTTTTTTGTATGAACTTGTTTAGCATAGTGAACTTAACTTAATTTTTTTTCTTACAATACCTTTAGTTATAATTTATTAGAATTGGATGCACATCTCTTATTCTTTGTTCAGTTAGTTTTTCAAGAGGATGAGTTTCATATTTTATCTTACAACTATCTTTGTCCAAGTTTTATCTCATACACAACAACAAGGGATATTCTTTCACATTATTCGGAAGCATGTTTTGGCATTTTGGACAACACTATTACTTAAATATTTTGATGATATATTTTTTAGAAAATTACTTGGGAACCAACCTTTTTACTCCCCGACTCACCAATCGACTAAAGACCCAATCTTTGCATTGTCAATTCAATAGATTTTCAGACCTGATATTTTCTTAAACAATATCTTTTCATCCTTTGGGTTTGTTGATTTTGGGTCACTCATTATGGTTACATTCTCGAGTAACATTTTTTTTTTTATCATGGATGATAACTATACACTGAGATAATGTTGAAATCATCCAAACCCTTGGAGTTGTAAATAACTTGATGGAATATCTCCACATAACTTCTAAGGATTTTAATTTTGAGTTCTCAACGTCTACTTTAACCTCGACCATAGTAATAATTTTCAAGATGTGAAGTCCTTGAGGGATGTAACTTTGAAATCTATAGACATATCACACATTTTTTTTTTGTTGTTTTTTATGCTTCCTACACAGTCCTACATTATTGACAATGCAGTCTTGGTTTCATTTTGACATGGTAATAGGTGGATGATGCATTTTGTGGAATGTTTTTTGCGATCCAAAACATTTTTATGGTTACGAGGAGCATGTTATTTGCAGTTCCTATGATTTAACCATGTTAGTAATGCTTATGATCAATTACCTAGCCACATATATGTAAGAGATAGTTTAATGGTAGCATGATCAAAACAAGAAAAAAAACTTATGAAAATATCCTAAAGGGAAATAAGTTATATGTTTGAGCTATGATAAAGGATTATATGCAAATTCGAATGGAAAAGTTAAAGGATATTAGTGTTAGTCCTAGCTATTATGCTATTGTTGGTTAGTGGACTATGCGAATTTAGTTAGATTTGAATGGGGCGCATATATCATTTCAATATGTATTATGGCATGGAGTTATGGAAAGGGTTAACGTGTAAATGATATTGGGTGGCGCACTATGCAATGAATATCGTTGCAGATTTCACAATGGTTTGGCATTGAATACATGGTTTAATTGATTGGTGAATGTAATGCTTGTTGGGTTGTCTCATACTTCGAATTGAATAGGCAAGGGGATGGAATTGATGTGCATTTACTGCACGTCACTCCATACTCCCCCTATCGACCGTCACCCTAGCATTGTTCCATTGTTTCATTTTTCACTCTGTTGGTAGTCCAACCTAGGATAGAAAGGCCTCCCTTTCAACCCCAACATTTCCTTGGTATCCATGTCCCCCCCTCATGTCTCATTACAACCTGGAGTCCCTGAGAATGACGGATTGCAAGAGATTGTTCACCCAACAGTCTCCCAACATCATGGTTGGCCCATTTTGTATCCACCTACTCCTCCTCCAAAGGTTAACCCAAATGTCCAAATTTCCCCTGCACACTCACCTGTACAGTCTTCCCATGCAAGGAAGAGACTCAAAACCGAAGCCCACCACAGACATGATAAAATAAAAGTTGTTTTTGCCCCCTCCTCTCCCTCAAGTGATTCTGCCAAATCCGTTTCATCCCGCATGCACTTGAGAGATGACTGCTCTCATGTTATTAGTGAGATCAAGCCTAAAGGCTCCACATAGCCTAAGGCTAATTCAGAAAATTCAAAGGGAGACAACAACAACAAAGGGAAAATTGCCTCCCAAAGTGGCACATATGGTTTTTGAGTATATTTTATTAATGATTGTTGAGAACAATTGACTGCTGAAGTTTTGGACAACATACTATTTTTAGATATTTTGGATATTGTATGTCGGATATGGTTTAAAATATCATTGAAATTTAATTTTCAAATTATGAGAATGATGATGGGAGCCACAAGGAGGGATGTGTTTGATTGATTGACTAGTTATGTTTATTTTTGTTAAGAACCTGAAGGGAGTCATAAGGGGTCCCACCTACTAGTTATTATTTATTAAAGACCCTTATTATTATTATATTAAGTCTTCCCCTAAACTAAAAGTTAGTTGAGTTTTATTTAAATTAACTAAAAGGGGTAGTTGAACTACCTCAACTAATTTGGAATCCTTAAAGGAAAAGTGAGAAGGAAGAACAAGAGGAGAATAGAAGGAGACAACATACTAAGGTCTGCTCTTGAGTTTTATTGAGATAGTTTAGTTTTCATTCATTTTTTAATTCATTAAAAGCCTAATTCTCTTTTATGATAGCAGGGTCCTATTGTAGACACAAGAATTCAAGGCTGAATTACATCATTCAGACACTTGTTTTCATACGTGTTGATCTATCTTTGATAGTCTGTGTAGACTTGTCTGTTTATCAATTAAATTTCATGACTGATAAATGATATTGTGCAGAGTTGAGTGGGAAGCAAACTGTGGCAAGATGATCCAACTTTTAAAGTTCAGTTTTTTACTTTCTGTCAGAAGTCCTTTTGTATGGTTTTCATCGGGGACATCTAAGTTTGACTTTGGTCCAAACTCCCTTAGGGATTTTTGTAAAGAGAACAATTCTTTTGATTTCTTGGAATGAAATAAGCGATTGCTATTCTGTCTCATCTGTGTTAATATGTGATTTGGTATTTTTTCTTTTGTATCTATATTTACTTTTGCATCTGTTATATTTAGAAAATTATATAAAAATGTTGAATTTTACAACAATCTTTTATTTATAAAAAAATCAGCCTAAGCCCTTGTAACTAATACTTGTGGATTATGAAACAATTTTTGAGGCTATAAACATAGGGTGATATTCTTGTCTATCTTTCCTTAGTTGCGAAAGATCTGGAAATGCTTGAGTAAGATTATTTCATATATTTTCCTCAACATTTATTTGGAGACCATACTGGGGATATCTTCCATATCTCGTTGGTTGATTTTTATACTTGATTATCATTGAATATATTTACATTTCTGATATTGATTCTTTGACTGTTTTATTTCTTAATGACTGTACCTATTGCAAGGCAGCCCAATATCGAGCCCAGACTCCAAGATCTGACCAACATTGCTTTAAAGTTGTTTAATATCATCTTAGACACCGCTAATACCTGGGTTGAGCTTAATCACTCATGGGCAGCAATTGAACAAGACATAAGTGCCCAAGAACGCCGGGAAGATAGACAAATACAACCTAGGAATCAACCATAGATTTCTTTTTCCTTCAGTTGTGATCTTCTTCTCATGTCCTTAGACCCTCGTTTTTCTAGGAGAAGAAGAGGTTTATCACTGAAAATTTATCCCATTGCTAAAATAGGAAGAAGGAACGTTGTGTTTTCAACCCAACAAAGTGCTATACGGAGAAATTTGTTTGATTCATCTAGTTTGTCTTTCTCTCCCTTACCTATCATTCACAAGATGACATCTAGTGGTGGCTCTGGTGGCACTGTAGGTGCTTCTTCATCTCAATATTTAGCTTCGTTAGTGATTGGTATCTTGTATAGTCACCAAGTCCTTGTCCAATCTACCACAAACCCTGCCAAATTCATTAAAAATTATGGGCTTTTTCAATTTGAAGAAGATGCTACAACTACCCCTGGCATGTTTCCTCCCCTCTTAACATAACACCTGCTACTCGTCCACTTCCTAAATTCAAAGAGCATCTCCCTAGGTTTTCAGGGAATAACATTGTCACTACGAATGAACACTTGGTGGCATTTTCTAATGCTTGTCACAACATAGGATCCAATGACAATGATACTTGTATGCGCTTATTTGTGAATTCCATTGAAGGGAAGTCTGCGACCGATTTGTTTGATCTCCCTCCTAAGATTTTATCTACTTGGGAGGAATTAGTCTATTGGTTCAAATCTACCTATGGGAAATCCAAAAGCCCAGCCGAGCAGTTACGGGAGTACAATAACATCGCTTATAGGGATGGTGAGACTACCAAGTCCTTCAACTTGCGTTTCACCAAATTATACAACCAAATCCTTGAACTCATTCTCCCTCATAATCAAGCCACTTTTATGCATTATTATAATGCACTACCTTCCCTCTATCGTCATAGGCTTGGGGAAAGATCCATTGATAACATTGGTTATACTCTACACACTTGTTTAGATTATGAAGAACAACTTGAAAGAACAAGTCTTCCTAAGGGAGAATCAGTTAAGCAGACAAACATGTTCGCCCTCTTACATCTTGTAAAAGACATGAATAATCAGATGATAGCATATGAGTGGAAATAAAATGTCCCCTCTCTTACCCCTAGAGCTTCATCTTCTTCTGCACCCCCATTTAGAAATCCAAATGAAAATAATTTTCATCCTGAATCTATCATGCCTCGTAGTTGGTTTAACTTTTGTGAGGAACGCCATGAGGAAAGTATATGTGAGGTGAAAAAGAGTGCTAGAGATAAAATATTTGGTAAGAGACCCGGAACTATTGTAGTTGTCCTAGACTTTGTAGAGCCAGAGGATGTCATGATCATAAATACTAGGAATAAATCCTATGCTCCTAAAAGAAAATATGATCCTCCCCACACTTCTTCTATCCCAAGCTCATCTTCACAAGCTACTATTGTTTAGGTTCCTAAGGATCCTGATAGTCAACGAACTACCTCCCCTCTACCCTCTTCCAAATACAACATCCTAAATTAGATGGCCAACATCAAAGAAGATGCAACCCTTCTGGACATGGTTTTTGTCCTTGAACAACAGAAGCATCTAAATAATTTCATGGAAGGAAAAGATTTCGTTGTAGCCAACCTCTCTGAAGAGGTAGATGAAGAGGACTGGTCTGTAAATAAAGTAGGTGTACATAACTTTAGACACCCTGTAAAAAACCCCCCGTTTTATATTTCTGTAAATATTATGGATAAGATTGCCCATTGTTGCCTCATTGATGGCGGTTCGGGCTCAAGTGTAATGTCGAAGATTATTTTTAAAGAGTTAGGATTGTCTTGTACAAATGAAAACACCAGAAACATTCTCTCTTATAATAGTATGCAACAAATGACCATAGGTGAAATCAAGGACATGACCTTGGTTTTGTGTGTGCACCCTAAAATAAGGACAACCCTTAATATTCAGGTAATTGATATGCTAGTGAGTAACTACTCGATCATCTTAGGAAGAGATTGGAAAGCTTTGACAGGTGGATAACTCTCACTCGATGGGACACACTTATCCGTTCCTTAGAATGGTAAAAACATCATAGTCCTAAGAGGGGATAATTTCACCTTACATAGAAAGTGTCCCATAGCCTAATGTGAATTATGTCGAGGAAGACTTAAGAGTGTATTCCATCTTTGTCAATGAGGAAAACACTACCTTGGAACAAATCGACTTAGACGATGTGAAGTGGCATATGCACTTTGATGGTTCATGCTCCAATGAAAGAAACATAACCGGTATTATCTTGTACTCACCTGTGGGTAAAATTCATAACTTTTCCTATAGGTTAGAGTTTACTTGCACAAACAATGTCATTGAATTTGAAGCATTACTGTTAGGTATTGAAAATGCCTATAATCTAGGTTGTGGTCGCCTTACAGTTTTTGGGGATTCCAAACTTGTTGCAAACCTTGTACGTAAGATATACTCTCCTAGAAACAAGTTAATGAAACACTACACCCAAACTGTTTGGGCACTTATATCAAACTTACTATCTTTCAACATCACTCATGTTAAAAGGGAATTGAACTCAATGGCTGACCGATTAGCTATTTTTGTAGCCTCTCTTACTTGACAAATTCTGCCACAAAGACCTGACATACCTGTATCGTCCACACATCCCTGACAATATAGAGTCATGGCAGGTCTTCCCTAGTGATGAGAGCATCTGTACTTTCATTCAAAATGAACCTTATAAGCCTAAGGAAATTATATCAATGGAAGATAACAAGATTCCTAAAGGCTTGAATCCTCTAGAAAGTTCATTTTCATCGAGTGATGTAGGCAACAAAGAGAAACACAAAGAAGAGGAGTCGAAAAGGAAAGTGGGTGAAACAATTTCCTTGAACATTGGAACACTCGAGTCAACAAAGGATGTAAAAATAGGTTCCCAATGTTTAGTTGAATAAAAATTAAAGTTCTCTAGGCTGCTTGGTGAATTTCAAGATGTTTTTGCTTGGTCTTATGAGGATCTTCGTGGTTTTGATCCTTCTCTTATACAACATGCCATTCCTACCAAGGAGGGCATAAAACCAGTTAGGAAAAAACAAAGACCCATTAACTGTGTACTGGAAGCAACTATTCGATTCTGTGTACATTTTCGCGCATTAAATTAGACAATTATAAAAGACCACTTTCCTCTCCCTAATTTTGCAGCAAGTTGCAGGGTCACAAATTATGTCCTTACTTCATGGTTTTTCTGGTTACAATCAAATCAAGGTAAAAGGGAAGATAAATATAAAACCACTTTTATTACTCCTTGGTTCACTTTTTCTTATGAACGTATGCCTTTTGTCTTATCTAATGCAGGTGCCACTTTTAAAAGAGCTATGAAAATAAATTTTCATGATTTGATTGACAAGATTATTTAGATCTATCTTGATGACTTAACTGTGTTTTCTAAAAATCGATCAGATCATTTTGGTCATCTCAAAAGAGTTCTCATGCGATGCAAGAAATTTGGCATTTCTCTAAATCCTTCTAAGTCTATTTTTGGCATTACCCAGGGTAAGCTCCTTGGACACATTGTCTCTGATTCATGAATAAGCATTGATCTTGAAAGGATTGCCGCTATCCTAAATCTTCCTTCTCCCACTTCCAAGAAGGAGGTTCAAGCTTTTATGGGTGTTATTAACTTTTTCCGTAGGTTTTGTTATGAGGAAAATATCTATATGGCTAGGGTAAGCCACAACAGACATAAATGACTGCAGAAATCAACTCTCTTCTCAAGTATGCTATGTAAACAAATATGCTAGCAAGATAAGATAAAAGGCCTACCTTGTCCATACGTTTAATGAAGTCCACCGTTGAGCACTTGACCCAAAGCAATATACCCGCAACCAGTCCTCAACAACCAAGAAAATCAAGCATATGGTGATAATAAATGGTGTTAGCACATTCAATAGAATAATCCATTAATAAACATGAAAAATACACCCATGGAATAATAATTCAAATATTTTCAAGATATCGATTGGATGGGAAAAGAGTATTTCTATTAATATATTATCAACAGAAGTGAAAATGTTATAGACTTCTGTGGCGGCATGTTTCGAAACCGAGAAAGTAAGTTCCTTCTAGTTGGGCCTCCACCACCTCAATCCTCCACCAAAGACAAGCTCATAAAAGAGAAACAATGAGGTTCTCAATCAATAAGGGAAGAGATTGGGGGTTGAACACTGTGTTCAAACTTAAAGGACAAAGGGATGCAAACTCAATATGAAGTAAATAATTTCTCCAGAGTAAATTTTCTCTCAAAGTTGAATTCTTTCTCCTCCTTTCCATAGCTCGGAATTGGCCCATTTATATCCTTCAAATGGAACTGAAGGGCCGAGTTGGAATGTTTCCAGTATATGGACGGCCAAGGATCATAGATCTCCTGTCGTGACATGGAAAACCGACATTAATTTTCATTTTTGGGCACGAATCCTGATGTATGTGGGCTGTAGTGGTGCAGCCTATGTATATGCATGTTGTATAGTAGGCAGTATGTGTACATGTGGAAAAATATGTATTTTTAGCTCTGGGATTTACAAGCAGGGATGATAAGTCTGCATAGGGAAATGGAAAAAAAGGCCTTCTGTGAAATATTTCATAGGGTGAGGCAAATATTGCTATAACGGGTTTGTTCCTGATTTTGCTGTAATGGTCAGGCCAATTCATAATCTTCCTAAGCAAGATCGTTCCTTTTCTTGGATAGATAATGTCGAAAATGATTTTTTATGAATTAAGAAAGAAATCAGTTTCGCACCAGTTTTGGTGAAGACGGATTTTGAGAAAGAATTTATGATATATACTAATTCCACAAAGCAATCATTTTCTGCTATCCTCGTGCAAGGTGATGACCAAGGTAATGAAAAACTAGTGGCTTAAATGAGTCAAAGTTTTTATGATGATGAGTTTAAATATTCTTTTATTGAAAAACATGCTTTTGCTCTTGTTAAAGATGTTGAAAAATTTCACCACTTCATCTTAGGTAAGAACACGTTGGTAAAAGTCCCTTTACCCGCTGTCAAGTTTTTTCTCGCACAGAATTATCTTTCAGGGAAGCTTGCACATTGTCTTGCCAATATCTAGGAGCATGATTTAACTATCGTGACTTCTAACACCATCAAGGGATGTGACTTAGCCCTTCACTTAGCTCAGCATGCTGAAACTAGTGAAGAAATTGATGAACAAGATAGCGCTCTATCAACATTGTTCTACATTGATAATCAAATCCTTTGTTGGCACAGGGGCAGACCCAAGGTTCAATGCTACAACAGCACACCAAAAAAAACCTAACTACCGGCCCTTTCGGCAACACCTGCGAAGCAAATGAAGTCTCACCCGAGGTAGAGGAAGGGGTGGTTGCAGGACTCAGATGTCAGCAACCTTAGTTGGGACATAGATCTGTGATTCTAGTATTTAACAAAGCACTCAACAATAAACCTTCATCAATATTTAACCAATATCTACTCCACAGATAAAACAAAGCATCACAACATTCACCCACATATAATGTATCTAAGCACTTAGCATAAGGAATTAGATCAGATTTAGCAAATTCAAGCACTAAGCAAGTTCACAGAGGTCAGATATAGCATCCAGATTCATCATAAGAAAAAAGTAGAAACAAATCTATCTATCTATCTATGTCAAGCACTTAGCAAATAACAAATAAGTACACCAACACATCGCACAAAGCAGAGAAACACAACATATACATGGTTCACCCCCACCCTGGGGCTACTTCCACCAACTCTTCTTCTTCATTAGCTTCTTCAATCAGGTACATGCACAGAGCCACAAAACCCTTACTCTGCATAGGATAGGATATCTACGCACCTTGCTAGATCCTCCTTCCTTGCATTACAACACAAATCCATTCACAGTCTATTACAACCACTTACACTTAGCTCTGCAAGTCTCTCACAGTATGCACAAAGCATTTACAAGCCATAGTTTCACTTAGCATAACCTCACATAGATGCCTCTTCTCTCTTCTATATTCCTTACATCACCTAGACATTTATTTATATATTACAAAATAGGCCTAAGCATGGGTAGACCCATGGGATGACATTACCATACCCGTTACATATTTCCAAATCCAAAAAAGGACCCAAAAATGGGCCAAGATCCCGCGATCTCTGATTCATCTTGTGCTCCGACTTCGACAGGTTGTCGAAGTCCAAAATGGTCAAACTTTACCAAGGATATCTCAAAACTTGGTCAAGGGTCAGTAGGCCCCCAACACTCACCCGTGACTCGTCCTGAGTCACTCTGATGTAGGAAGTTTTGCTTTAAAAGCCTCAAACTTGGCTTGAGCTGCTTTGAATTTTTGTTTTGCTATGACCTCTTGTTCAACAAACTTTTGGATGAATTCATCGTTCACAGGTCCTTCTAGGCGATGTTCAACTGCATTAACAACCTGCTCTAGTTCTGCTCCTCGGCCTTCAAATTCTGTGAACAAGTGGTAGGCCTTATCTTTCACGGGTTGGAGTCTCTGAGTTACTTCCATAACTCCACTTTGAATAGCATGAATCTACTGCTAGGTGGTGTGTTTCTCTTGAGATCTCTTCATTCTTTCCACAATTGTCAAGAGATTCAACTGTGCTTGTATCATGTCAGCTTGATACTTCACCTCTTGGAGTTGTGACTCTAGTGCTCTTAATTCTAGACTCTCAATAAGTCGCTCGTATGTCAGGGCACTGTGATCACTCAGCTACTTACATTCCATAGCAAGGGCCTTTAGTCTCTCAATTGTGCTCCTGACAGTCGCTTCTCTTTGGTCCTTCACATCCTGTGGGGTCTCAGGCACTGTGTGTAGTTCTAAGTCTGCAATGCATTGTTGTAGTTGTTGGATCACTTCTTCAAGATATTCTACTTACTGTGTAACTTGATATTCTACCTTTATTTCTATGATTGTCACAGAGCAAAGTGCTCTATTGACTACTTCCTTTACTGCAATTGCTCGATGAGCAACTGTTATTTTCCTTTCTGTATCTGTTCTTTTTCTTCGTTGAACTTTGCTTGGAGGGAAATATTTTTCTATTCTGTAGCTCGACACTATTCTACAAGCACTCCTTGTACTTGCGTCAAAGCCTGGGTGGATTGTTTTGTTTCCTCTTGTGCTCATTGAAGGTGAGATTCGAATGTATTAGCTAATCGGTGGAGTTGGGTTGGCTCGTCTCCCAGCTCTGGTGTTCCCAATGGCAGAGGCGCAGTGGAGATTGTGTGGATGGATTGTAGTGCTTGTTGTACCCTTCGGAGTTCGATTTCAATCCTATCATACATTGCTTCCTTCTTGGCCTCTTGCTTGTCTGCTATTTCTAGCGAAGCATCGTTCAGGGCTGCTATGAGGAAGTCAAAGTTGTCAGAGGTGAGGGTAGTCTACATCTTGGTCATGGAGGATTTCGATTTCTTCCAGGAAGAAAGTTTCGGAGGTGAACCCTTCCTCTTCTTCAGGGGATCAACCTCGTATCCTTGCTTTTGTTTGATTTCTTTTTCATCCAACTCTTCGCCATCACCTCCTCGCTCTGGTGATATGGAAGAAGTCTTCACAGATGCACTGTCTAATCCTTAGACCTCTTCGGTCTTCTTTGTTTTTCTAGGTTCGGGTGTATCCTGCACAGTTTCTGGGCTGTCGATGTCAGATATCTCTACGGGGTTGGCGGGGATAAGGAGTGTTAATGTTTAAGCCATTATTATATATGTTTTCATTTCATTAGATAACAATAGCATAATCCAAGATCACTGAGAAATACACAATCACAAGAGACACAACATTTATCCTGGAAAACCCTCTAGGGGAAGAAAACCCAACAAAACTTCCTTAATATAGATAGCCAATATAATGCCAAGAGATCTCTATGCTAAAACAGAAAGTCCTCTCCAAGATATGCACCACTCTCTCTTCTCCTTTGCCAGTAACAGATCAGAACTTGTCTCTCAAACTGAGCAAGTGAGTTATGTCCAAATGAGGCGCTAGCCTCCTTTATTTATACAAGTCTGGCATGTGTGAAGTGTCTGTTCACTAGCAGGGCCGACTTCTCAAACTGGGTGGGTAAACCCACCTTTATTATATTTCTGGGTCTCTCTATTAACTGTTGGGGCCAACTTCTTATTCTGCATATTACAATTGTCTTTTGACCAATCCGCAAAAGGGGATTTGGTCCTATTACAATAGTCGACATGATCAATCCACAATGGGGATTGATCCTATGAATAATATATCAATAATAATAAGAATACTCTTTGCAGTTACAATATTTCAACACTCCCCCTTAACAAGAAGGGTATTCTTCAACAACATCATGAGAGAGAGAGAGGACAACATCATCAGCAACATCAAGTGGGAGGACAACATCATCAATATCATCTTGGCTGGCGTATCTATAAATCATTGGAAGTTTTCTTCATCAGCAACATCATCATTCTCAAAGGAATTCCATCATCATTTGCATCAATATGTATCAATATAAAAATGATACCTCATCACAGCACTAGGCTGGCCCATCACAGTACTAGACTGGCTCTATGTCACAGCTGTTAAGCTGGTAGCTCAGTGCAAGTCACATCTTTCTTGACATTTGACAACTAGGTCAGAAGCAAGGTATACATCATCTTGCTTTACGTCTAACAACTGGGTCAGAAGTAAGGAACACATCATCTTGCTTTACGTCTAACAACTAGGTCAGAAGCAAGGTATACATCATCTTGCTTTACGTCTAACAACTGGGTCAGAAGCAAGGAACACATCATCTTGCTTTACGTCTAACAGCTGGGTCAGAAGAAAGGAACACATCATCTTGCTTTACGTCTAACAATTGGGTCAGAAACAAGGAATCATCTTGCTTTACGTCTAACAGCAAGGTCAGAAGCAAGGAACACACACAACATCTTGCTTTACATTTAACAACGAGGTCAGAAGAAAGGAATCATCTTGCTTTACATCTAACAGTGAGGTCAGAAGCAAGAAACACACACAACATCTTTCTTTACGTCTAACAAAGAGGTTAGAAGCAAGAAATCATCTTGCTTTACGTCTAACAACGAGGTCAGAAGCAATGAATCATCTTGCTTTACATCTAACAACGAGGTCAGAAGCAAGGAACATATATACTCCCCCTTTCAGGGAGAGTGCTTTCAGACTATGCCAATCTTATCTCGAAAGTGTTCAAACTTTACACGAGATAGAGGTTTAGTCAACACATCAGCAACCTGTTCATCCGTACTAACATACAAGAGCTTCAAGGCTCCTCTTTGCACCATGTCACAGATGTAATGATAGCGAATCTCTATGTGCTTCGACCTGTCATGGAATACATAATTCTCTGTCATCTTTATGCAGCTCTGGTTGTCACATAGGATTGTGGTTGCTTCCATCTCTAGGTCAAATAGACTGGTCAACAACATTCGAAGCCATATAGCTTTGTAGCTAGAAGAACATGCGACAATGTACTTTGCTTCTGCTGTGCTAAGAACAATACTAGATTGCTTCCTACTCTTCCACGAGATCATGGCTGATCCCAAACTGAAACAACATACGAAAGTGATTTTTCTGTCAATAACGCTTCCTGCCCAATCTGAATCAGTGTATCCACTCAATGTGAAATTATGATCTCCATCATAGCTAAGGCCACAATCTAATGTACCTTTAAGGTACCTCATCACATGTTTTGCAACCACTAGGTGAACATGTATGGGTTCTACCAGAAACTGACTCAAGGTGTTAACGACAAAACAAATGTTTGGTCTGGTGTTCGTCAGGTACATCAACGATCCAATAATCTGTCTGTACAGTGTGGCATCTATCAAGTCTGACGAAGTATCGACCAACAACTTCATCTTCGCTTCCATGGGTTTATTCATGGACTTTCATTCCAACATGTTGAATCTCTTTAAGATTTCGACCGTGTACTTCCCTTGGTTAAGGAAGATCCTCTCAGGACTTTGCCATACCTCAAGACCTAAGAAATAATGCATTAGGCCAAGGTCTTTCATTTCAAATTCCGAGGCAAGTCTCTTTTTACATTCAGTGATGATATTTTCTTCTCCAGTTAAGAATAAGTCATCCACATATAGCAGTAAGATTACTGGCTCATTATCCATAATTTTGAAGTAGAGATTTGAGTTTGCTTTACTCTTGGTAAAGCCTAAGCTCGTCAAGAAACTATCTATATGGCCATACCAAGATCTAGGAGCTTGCTTCAATCTGTATAAGGCTTTCTTCAATCTGCAGACATGAGACCTCCTGTCTTCAACCTCAAATCCTTGAGGTTGCTCTATATACACTTCCTCTTCGATGACACCATTTAGGAAAGTTGTCTTCACGTCCATCTGGTGCAGCTTCCACTTCATCTTAGTTGCAAGAGCTATGATGGTCCTGATCAAAGTGTATCTCGCCACAGGGGTGAATGTCTCTTCATAGTCATTGCCTTCCTTCTGGGAAAAGCCACGAGCGACAAATCTTGCTTTATAATTCTCAATACTTCCATCAACAACATGTTTTATTTTGAAGAGCCATCTGGACGATACCACATCTTTATTTCCCGGATTGGGAACTATTTCCCATACTTCGTTCTTCATTATGGATTGATATTCCTCTGTCATGGCATCTACCCATTCTTTTCTCTGAATGGATTCTTCAAAGTAGGTAGGTTGCTCTTCTAGGAGATCACACATCAAAGTCGTATAACTGGAGAATGGCTTTGGTCTTTTCACCTATCTTGTAGTTCCTTTGGGAACACCATATTTCTCTCCATCTTGAATAATATCTCTAGCCCAAGATGGATTTCTTTTATGGAGGATCGTCATCTAAGGAGGTTCCTGCACTTCTACTATATCATGGTCTTCTAGAAGTTCCTCATCAGGGGAAGTTACGACTTCCCTCACTGGTTCTGCAACTCTGGGAATCTCCCTCATTGCAGTATTGGGGATTACAGGTTCCTCTTCATATACCTCTTCATGTTGGCACAATTTAGATTTCTTGAGCGCTGCATCTTCATCAAAGATCACATCCCTGCTGATCTAAATGTGACGGTGACCTGGTATATAGATTTTGAAAGCCTTGGAGACCTCATCGTATCCCACAAATATTCCCTTCTTTCCAGAGGGTTCCAGCTTGTTTCTCTTCTCTTTCGGAATGTGTATGAAGACTGGGCAGCCAAATATTTTGAGATGTCTTACCTCTGGTTTCTTTTCGGTGAATATCTCTTCCGGGGTCTTGAACCCAAGTGTGCTATGGGATAGTCAGTTCTGCACATAAACAACTGCCATTGTTGCTTCTGCCCATAAGCACATAGGAATATCTTGATCATGGATCATAGTCTTCAGAGCTTCCAGTATGGTTCTTTTCTTTCGTTCAGCTACACCGTTTGATTCCAACGTCTTTGTAGAAGTTCACAAACTCTTTGAGGTATATTCTCCTCCATTATCTAACCTAAGTATCTTAATCTTCCTTACAGAAAGGTTCTCTATCAAGGCTTTGAATTCCTTGAACTTGTTGAACACTTCAAATATATCCAGGTCTTTACGATAATAATCATTAATGAATGATACATAGTATACATACCCATTAATGGAGGATGATGGCATTGGTCCATATACATATGAATGAATGAGTTCTAGGACTCCTTCTGCCTTGCTATCCCTCTTCGGAAACCGGTTCTTGATGTTCTTCCCTTGTGCACATCCATTGCATACGCCTTCATGGTCACCTTTGAGTTTTGGTAAACCTGTGACTGCTTTGCATATGTATGGTAGTGCCTTGTAGTTGATGTGAGCTAATCTTCTATGCCAAGATTTTTCAATGGCGTGGGTCATGGCAACTTCTGAGTAACCTTTTAGCTTATGCAAGCTACCTTCTTCTCTTCCAATGATGATTGCTTCATTTATGGTCTCTTCTTTAGCACGTTGCCTTCTGCAACCTTTACTATAGCTTTCCTCAAGGTTATTACATGTGACCTGGAGCAAGGTCAACAAAACAACAAGCAAGAATAATATCCCTATGATAATACAAAGAAATAGCTCGAACAATCATCCTAGTAGCTCCTTTAGAGCTATTACTTATAATTTATCTGAAGCAAGGATTAAAGGTAAGGAATACAATACGAGATGAGGTCAACACTTCTCATAGTATTGTGACCAAGCATTATTCCATGGCAACTTGGAACTAACACACGAGGTTTCTCCTAGAGGAGGTGTTAGTTGTATCAGGCAAAGCATTTACTTCTATATGCTCACATGCTATCAAGTATAATATTTTACGACGATTGCTATCTCAACTATAGTCATCAACTTGTCATGTGTACCTTTGAATCTTATTAATCTTGATTAATCAAACCTGGAGCCTTGTCCTCAAGAATGAGTGCTTGCTTTTCTTCCAGGTCTCCTTTACTCAATATGACGAGTGCTTTCTTCAACCTGTCTGTTGTACAATACGCTATCTTGACATAAGGTTAGGTTAGAGGATAAGCTCTATGATCAAATTTTAATCCTTCTAATAATTTGATAATAGCTTCAACATGCAACACTAATCAAGATAATGTCATGACAAATAAATGCATATTAGAGTAATCACACCTGGGTTGCATCATTCCTCTGAATGTGTTGGATCTTGAGATCCTTCTGGATCTATGGCAAGAGATCCCTTCTTCTGCAAATGCTCTTTAAAGTTTAACCATTTAAACATATGTGAGTACATACCTCTGATAGCATTTGCAGGTGGTGGCACCATCTGGCAGCAACGATAATCATTACCAACTCTTTAAAAACTTCATGGGTGACTGCCACTGGTAGTACGACTGGTACTGCAACTGCAACTAGTTTTGAGACTACAACTGCAACTGCAACTTAGGGTTTTGTGAGGAAACCCTAATTTTTCAAACTTCAAATTTTGGAATTCTGATCCAGGGAATAGATGTGCTGAGCTGAGGCGAGTATGCTGGTGTAGTCAGAATTTCGAAAATCCAACTTTTACCCCCTCAAACTTGATCTACAGATTTTTGGACTAGTGCTTCTGGTACCTCTGGTACTCTGGTACTTCTGGTACTTCTGGTACTTCTGGTACTAGTTTTCTGGTACTTCTGGTACTTTGTGAAACTAGGGTTTCAATTTTCGGGAGATCCAACCACTGAAAAGGTGCGTTGATGATGCCAAATTGATCCTTAGGGGAGGGCACAACTTTCTAGATAGTTTCGGGGCTGAAAAGCTTCACCATAAAAAAGCCCTAATTTTCATGTACGGTAACAATGACGTTTTTCACTTACGAAAGATGCTTCCTTTAACTTGGCTCTGATACCATGTTAATGTTTAATCCATTATTATAGATGTTTTCATTTCATTAGATAACAATAGAATAATCCAAGATCATTGAGAAATACACAATCACAAGAGACACATCATTTATCCTGGGAAACCCTCTAGGGGAAGAAAACCCAACAAAACTTCCTTAATATAGGTAGCCAATACAATGCCAAGAGATCTCTATGCTAAAACATAAAGTCCTCTCCAAGATATGCGCCACTCTCTCTTCTCCTTTGCCAGTAACAGATCAAAACTTGTCTCTCAAACTAAGCAAGTGAGTTATGTCCAAATGAGGTGCTAGCCTCCTTTATTTAGACAAGTCTGGCACGTGTGAAGTGTCTCTTCACTAGAAGGGATGACTTCTCAAACTGGGTGGGTAAACCCACCTTTATTATATTTCTGGGTCTCTCTATTAAGTGCTGGGGCCGACTTCTTATTCTGCCTATTACAATTGTCTTTTGACCAATCCGCAAAAGGGGATTTGGTCCTATTACAATAGCCGACATGATCAATCCACAATGGGGATTGATCCTATGAACAATATATCAATAATAATAAGAATACTCTTTGCAGTTACAATATTTCAACAAGGAGGTCGGCAGACCATTCCTTAGTAATCTCCTCCAAGTCCTTCTCCGTCAGCTTGTAGCAGGAATGAAGTTGTTTCTTATGTTCATCAGCATGCGCTGTAATATAAATGAAATGTCAATCTGCGCTGAACTTCATCAAAGGCCAAAACCAATGTAGAGTGTTCAGAGTCATGCGAGGCTTAGACTGGATGGCTCTCTTTAGATGATCATAGTAGGTATTAAAAACAACATTTGACTGCCATTGTTTGTTCATATCAGTAGAATACCAAAGTGTACTGAACTTTGCGGCCAATGGCTCAAAGGGATCGATGTCGGGGAAGGTCGCACCTTCCGACATCTCTCATGCAATGAATGAGATAAGGATTAAAAGCCAAATAAAACAAAATTCATAACCTTGATTTTTTTCTTTTCTGTAGTCTAGTTCCAACTGTTTCACCAGGTACTTCTCCCAGTTTATTTGTAGGCCTTCCGTGCACTTCCCTGCGAGGTTGACTACAAAGCAGGTGACTTGGGTAGGTCGATTATTTCTTACTAACTTACCTGCAATCAACCGATAGGCGAGGCATACTATGCCACTCTGGATAGAAGCTACCTTGTAGCCTTACGTCCCCTTCTTGACATCGCCGTAGGTGTCCTTGATCCTCTGTGCTAGAGTGCGATCCATGGCTTTTCCTGGATAAAAATCTTGTTGTTCAGGTCCCTGCATACTCAACCCTATGATCCAATTGATCAGTGTCAGATCAACTATGATACGACGATCTAGCCACAAATAGCCACCATGGTAACAAGAAAGAAGCAACTTGACAAAGGCATTCACCTCCTGGTGTCTTCCAAAGTGTGGGATCTTCATGATGTTCAACAGGGTGGACTGCGCGCATTTATGGGTCCACAACTGGGGGATTATCTTTGAATTATTCCCCTTCATTCTGGTCAGGGACTTATGTGGGGTGAGCATGTTATAGACTTTTCGGTTGCCGATGTTGAAGTCGTTGAACTTCAACGCTGCAATCTTGTCTTGGTCTGCTCGAACTGTGCGGATTCCCTTCGGGAGGTTCATAGTGACCAAGGTGTACTCGAAATATTTGGGCACGCTATCTCAATTTATTGTGCTTCTCAGAGGTGGTATGTAGGTGGGTAATATGGTCAAGATCAATTTGGCATTCACTAGATCATCCCAGTGCTTGGTTCACTTTTCATTTGATGGCCGGGATGGCCCTGCTCCACGAGAAGTTGACGGAGATGCTTGCACTATTCTTGTGAATGAAGATTGTACATCTACATATAATCCTCTCTTCGACATTACTCTTTGAGTCATCAGGTCAAGGAGTACTTTTGTCACATATTCTTTGAATGCGTTGAGCTCCTCGAACATATGTGCTCGGGATTAACTAGATCATGTTCATATTAACTTAGACACTGCAATGAAATACATGGCGACAATGCGATGATCATTGTGCAAGATCAACTTAGTCCGCAAGCTCAAATTTGTGGTTAGCAAAAGTGTTCTTGGTGCATGGTGCAACGGGATAAATAGGTAACTTGGCAATGGGTCGCTTGCAACGGGTATGAAGCCTTCATGAACTTTGTTCTGTCCGTTATGGCGCGATCCAAATGGTCTGATGGTGAGATGTCTGGTCATAAATTCCTTTTTACTCGTTCAGAGCATTGGTCTAATGGTTATATTGTCCCCAACGGCTATATTGCTTTGTCATGGCGAAGTGTCGTGTGTCGCTGTGTTGATATCCTGATGAAGCTCCATTTTTGGAAATTTTCCTTCTGCGAGGTTCCTTCTGGATCTTTCTACAACTTTTCAATCTTATCTCTCTTCTTACTTAGTTTTCTAGCCTTCTTTACAGTGAGCTTCATCTCGGTATTCCTTTTCCCATTCTGATTCTTATCTTCTTTTGACATAGTGAGTTCATGTTGTTGAGACTCTTTCCTAGGATTCAAAGGGAATACTTCTTCTTTATTTGGGATAGGTATTTTAGTCTTCTGTGGGTCCTCTAGTGTTCTTGCAACTTTTATATCGACGTTGTTGTTGTTAAATAGCTGTGATATGTTCTCTTGTTCTTCAATCAAGTGTGCGATCCTTTTAGTTATAAAATCTTTTAACTCTTGCTTCTTCTGCGCTAAGACTTCTTCTTCTTCCTTTCTTCTGGCTTGATCTCTTTCAATCCAAGGTCTTCCTAGTAACATGGTAAATGGAGCGTTGTCCTCAATAAATTTAATTATCTCAAAATTTTCTTATGTTGAAGTTCCATTGACATTCATAGGTATTTGAGAGAGCTTCTCACATAAGGTTATCAAATTTCCTCTGAATAATCCTATTCCTCCCAGCGAAGGAACCATAGCAGGCTTTCCTAAAAGTTCCCAGGTTCTTTCTGTTAACGCTCTATAAATTCCCAGAGGTTGTCAGGGGTAGAAGAAATTTACCAGAGGCAACTTTATCCAACCACTTCGAAACTGGGATCTAGCCCTACCAGTTTCAGAGAGGGATCTCTCTGTAAGATTTAACTTTGTTTTAGTTTTCAGATATTAGGCTAGTTAGATTAAATGAGATTGGGTTATTTGTTTTTGTGAGTTGTCTGAAATAGGTTTTACGCCTCCATTGGGCTATGGGGTATATTTTATAAAGATAGAGATCAAATAAAAGATATAAAGATTCTTTTCACAGGGCAGGATAATGCAACTATTGGATTCTTTAGAAATAAAGTGATGGATAGCAGAAAAGGTGAGATTGTCAATTAAAATAAAGAAGCAATTAAGAATTTCTTTATTGTAACATTAGAAGATAAACATTTAGATCTTTAAAATCTCAGAAACAAAGTACACAAAGGTAAATTCTACAACTTTAACTCCCTTTAAATGATCAGATAAGAAAATAAGATGATAACTAAGAAAGATAAACATTCAATGAAGAAAAATAAAAAATTCACCAACAGTTAACATGCAGGAATCCTGTGAAACGTCTCTTTGTATTACTGGAAGATCTCTTGATGCAAATTACAGTGCTTACAACTTGCTAGGGTGTAAGAGATCAACCCTTGATTCTTCAAAGTTTGAAGTATTTATAACAAAAATTACAAACGACCCCATCATTAATGATCAGGACGTGGCAAATTCTAAGTCTAACTAACTAACTAACAAGATACAAAAATTTAGGAACTGTCGATGATGTGTTGAATCCTTCATGCTGATTCTGGGGAAGGCCGTTGGTGAGTCACCCACATGAATTTAATTGATCCGCGTGCTGACTCAAATTTCACACCTCATCTCCTACTCGATAAAACTCCACAACTCTTCCCATCTTAGATGATTGGGAATGGTGACTTTGAGTACTCTCCGGTATATTTCATTCATTTCTGTGTACTTGGAAAAATTCAGTTTGACGATGAAAATATACTTGATCTCATGTTGTATGCTGAGGTCTGGCTACAAAGTTTCTAAGAATGCTTTGCTTGTTATACTGCCTTGTATTCCTGAAAACTTGGAACTGCCTTTGGCCACCATGGCCATCTTCTGTTTGTAATCGGGAAGAGTCATCAACTTGTCATTTAAGACCAGTAGACCAGGAAGACCTTTCTTCTGCAAAGCCTCGATCTTGCTGAAGAACCTTTGAACTCCAATGTCCATGTTTTGGACTTTCTCCTCCAACTGCAACATCAGTCCTCTTTTGGTCAGTACTCTCTTGACTTCGAGGATGGTTTATGTCCTATCTTCAATATTCAGGTCTTCTAGTTATTCTCTGTTCTTTGAGTTCAGGAATCTAATGATTTCATTGGCTTCAGTGGGCATTTCTCCCAAATCTCCTTTTATTTTTTCAATAGCCTGCCTGCTCCTTTGTACTAGTTCATTTTTCTCAAACATTATTTGTGACATAGGCCAGATTTCATTTATGGATTTGGAGATATCCATCCAAATATTTTCCTTTGCTTCAACAAGTGTCATGCCCACCACTGTTTGCTTTTGTAGTTGCTGCAATTCTTGCTTGAGATTTTCTGATGTTTGTTTCTCTATGGTGTAGCTTGTCTGGTAAGAATACTTGAGCTCCTGAAGGCTCTCAACCTCCTTTTCTAGTATGCTGATTTCTGTTCCTTGTAAGTTCATATCCTCCATGGATTTTGATACCTCCACTGTTTTTTCCAGAGTTGTCAGTGGGGTGGATGATGGCATTTCTACTGTGGTGGTCATTGCTACAGTTGTTGTGCTAACTCCTGTGAGGGGAACTGCACTCAGTGGAATGACTTCTATTGGTGTGGCCTGTTCCTTCTCCTTTACCAATCTCTCCAGCTCTACTTCCATCTATCTTAACTGTGCATTCTGCTCCATGATAAAATTGAGCATTTCATCCTTTTCACCTCCTGTCTCAGCTATCTCCTTTGCCTGTGCATCTTTTGTAGGTGGTAGTTTCAGTTGTTTCCTCATAGATGTTATGTCAGCATTATTATTCTTGAGCATCTCCTCAAATTCTTTCACATTAGAGGGATCACACCCAATCTTAAGCACCAATTCTTCTAAGGACTTAATTCTGTTGTCCTTTGCAAAAGATGATATCTTCTCCAATTTTAACTGAGTCTGAATGTTGTTCAGAGAAACCTGCAACTTAGCAATAGAAGTAGAAGCATTTTCCAATGTAGAGAAAACCATTTCTCTCGTCTGCCTATGTAGATCCATCTGATCAACTGGGTGTACATCTCTGGTGTTGAACTCAAATGTTTCCCTTTTGTAATTAGTTATTACTTTTCGGTCGGGCACTTGTGCCTGCAGAAAGGCCATGTTCATTATGCCTTTCTCTGTATCAAAAGCTGATAATAGTCTGTGTTGTGTCATGGACGTTTTTTTCCAAAATTGAGCATAGGTACTGCTGGTTAGCATCTGATTCTTCTTCTTGATCATATCGTATTTCTCAAAAATACTCAATTTTGCACCTCCTTTATTCGGTTGGCCGACTAGTGAAGTGTCAATCTGCCTCTTGGATGAAGAGGTAGACATGATCTGTTGGTTTCTTGAGATAAGAGGTGCATGATGTCCTTTCATAATTGTAGTGGAATGGGCTTCCTTTTCACCATTCATGTCAGTTGTATGACTGGATTTTGGCCTTTTGGTGTGTACCTGGAAATCCTTAGCCGAGACTTCTGTGACTAAAGGGGAAGTGTCCTTTCTGGGTCTTTTCTCCTTTGGTACCTATGGTGTGGTTGTTTACGAGATAATAACTAAAAGAGACTGTCGTTTTACCTCTTCCAGAGTGTTCACATCCCACTCCATTTGATTTACAAACTTCTCTATCTCGGGCTTGGATGTATGAACATACAAGATATTTTTGTTCTTCACTCTCATCTCCGAGATGATCCCACACAGATCATAGTGCCACAAGAAACTTGTTTCAAACTTCATTTCCCTCAAAAGTTTATCTTCCTCTTCCTCGACAAATCGACTATTGCAGATAAAAGATCCTATCTGCCCCTTAATCCTCAGCTGTTGTTTCTTCTTCAGAGACACAAAGTGTATATAATCTGAATTTATCATTTGTCATATATATTCCAGGGAAAATATCCTCACAGGAAAATAACTGGGCAACTTGTATGGAGTTAATTTACACCCGTATACTTTGATTTCTGTGTGATTTTGATATAGGTACCAATATCCCGTCTTTGCGAGGTCTGAGAGGTGTAAGATTCTCTGGATCTCTTCATTTATCCTTGGCTCTGTTCTCCCACTGAGCATGCTCACCATTGGATGGTAAAAATGCTCGATGAATTGTTTGAAGCTGAACTCTGTGGAGTTCCTTCTGAGCAGCGAAGTCCAATATGTTACTGCCCGTGGTTTTCCATCCTTGTCCATTTTATGCATCGGGAAGGATAACCTTTCTGCTTGAAAGAAGGTGAAGATGTAAGCCAATATTGAGGAATACTGGAACATGCCCTCTAAGGTGAATTTAGAAAGATGAGTGTGGATATTCTCTGCTAGGAAAGTGCTGTAGTCAAACTGGATTGTGGCCTTTCCCTCAGTAGAGAAAATGGATAGGAACCCCAGTATAGGTTCATCTACCCATTCGTCTAAATAATAGCCAAGTTGAAAACAAAGGGATGAAATCACTTGGTTTCCCTTTTCTAAGAACAGGGAGGAAAGATACAGGGTATTTTTCTTGGGAAGCTGAGCATCCTATGGGAGGAAAAGCTCAAAGATCTGGGCTCTCTGAGGAAAAGATTGATTCTAGTATAACTCTGTCAGGATTTCAAGGTTGAAAGGGGAGGCAGATTCGACTCTACATATCTGCATCATCTGATCAATGGACTCTGGTGTGATAAAGAAAAGAGTTTCTCTAGACGAAGAAACTACGACTCTCTGGTCGGGGATGTAATGACCTTGACATTTGAGGGAAAATTTGGGGAAATGATGGACTTGGGGAAAAAGATACAGAGGAATATTGGACTCCCAGAGCCCAATATCATCGCTTTGATCTAGGAATGTGTCTTTAAACCATGACTGCAAGTCTATGAAATCAAATTCGCACTTGGTCTCTGAGATCAGATAATCCTTGTCAGCTAATGGGATCCAGTCGAGGTCAACAGGAGGTGGGAGGAACGAATTTTCCTTGACCTCTACTTTTTTAGACTTTGGCGCCATCGCTTCCAATGATACCTGCAATTAAAACAAAAATGTTAGCGGGTAATGGCTATGGCTGGGTCGATGACTAGATCAGTGAGGGGAAAAGAGTTGGCTAGTGTGCATAGAGAGTGAACAGTGTGTAAATGGCTGAACATGGGCTAGTTTTGTGTGAACGGGTATCTGTTGGGCACGGGGGACAGGTTAGCAGGCTAACGGATATGTTAGCCAGTAGTAAATGGCCAACAAATCATTTGAAGTGTGAGAAGGCAGGTGAAGGATAGGTCACGGGTGCGACAAGGTGACGTGGGGGTTGCTGATAGGAGAACAACAAGCGTTAGGTGACTTATGATGCGTGACCAGGTGGAATGAACTGACAGAGTTATAAGACGAGACCTGTAGGGGAAAGGTAGTGGGGGTGACATCATGAAACGACGACGGTATGTCAGAAGGGTGGTAAGTGGTAAGTGGTTTTTGGAGTGGAGGGTTTCTAATGCAATCGATTCATGCCACGTTAAGGTGGGGTCCGCCAGGAAAAACCACTTCATTCCAGACCGCCCCTCCCGCCCCACCATTAAAGCCAAAATGGTTGGGGGGGTCCAGAAACCCTTATCATCCATTCATCCGTGTGTTGTCTGTTGGAATGTAGATATATGCACTCTCTTTAACCATCATTCTGGACCCCCCACCCACCTTTAAAGGTAGAACGGTCTGGGGGGTCCAAAAACTCATCTCAGCCATAGATCTAGGCGCCAATAGCTCTGTCGTATATCTATGCGCCATCTTTAATCTTCAGGCGTGATTTAATATGTGCAACAGAACTCAATCTTAGTGCTTTTTGTGGGTTTTGTGCGCTTCTTCCCTTGCTTTTGTCACCATGGGATTAGGAAAACAACTCAAACATCAGAATTATACATTTTCTTCGAACACCATACAAACTTTATTGAAAGAAAAGATGGCTAGCCTGTGTCCTATCCTACCTACCTACACCTTTAGCCCAGATTAAATTGTTGGGCTAAGAAATTACTCTATCCTGGGTCTATTTGATCAGAATTGAAGAGTCTGATCAAATTTATTCACTAACTAACCTATCTACTTGGCTAAGATTAAACAGTCTAGCCAAGCTTATTCACTAATCCTATCAACATCAATTCAAAAGGACCTTACCATGTTTAAACAATATGGCTCAAGTCATTGTTATTGCATGGGGATTTACTCATTTTTTCTTCTATGCCCTCTTTTATTCTCTTTTCATTTTTTTTCATGTTCTTTTTCTTTTCTTTTCTTTTTCTTTTCAAATCATTTGTAGGATGAAACATTATTTGAAATCCAAAAAACATTACAAGGATAAAATTTTCAGTCACCAGTTGATTCTATAAATTATAGGGTTATAACAACGGCTCCACCTGGGATGGTACTCTCCTTGTGAAGTGCCAAGAATCCTGCTTCTTGATGTCTTGAAAAATTTACTCCAGAGCTTCTTTTGCTACTTGATCTGTTTTATTTTTGAAAATTTTTATGACATTGTCCAATGGCTCAGGGCCTTCTATGCAAGCTTCAACCATTTGATCAACGTCACCCATTCATAAAATGCAAGTAAAGGAAAATTGTTTGTACACTGGGAATGGGTGGAAAGTGCCTTTACTGAGGTGGTGAGTAGTGCTTTGGCATCCTGTCATTCACCAGTCCACCTGGCATGTCTGTACCATCACTGTTCTTGAGCAGAAAAGTGTTGTTTCCTCTGAATGCTTGGATCATGAAGGGGCCTCTCCATATGCTATCAAAATTTTTGTGTTTACCCTTATCTTCATTCCTAACGTCCCACCTCAGTACCAAATCACCTAACTCAAAATCATCTTCTTTAGTTCTTTTGTCAAAAATCTTTTTGATGTTCTCTTGGATGACCTGATTTTGGTTGTATACTTCTTCCCTGGACTGTTGCAAATGGATCATCTAGTTTATTCGTCTTTGGGAATCATTTGGCTCAGCTTGCATCTCTTGCAAAATTTTCATGGCCGGGACCCCCAAAGAGGTAGGAAAAACTGCTTCAGTACCATAGACCAACTGGTATGGAGACATGCCAATTGATCTCTTAGTGGTTAGTCTGTCAGCCCAAAGCACGAAAACCAACTTGTTATGCCATGAATTCTTATTTTCTTGCAGTGTCTTCTTAATGATACTCACCAGGGTTTTATTGGAAGACTCCACCAACCCATTTACCTGAAGGTAATAAGTTGTGGAATGTCCCAACGTAATGTGATACTGGCTAAAAAAATCTATGGGCTTTTTGGACCGAAAGGCTGCTGCATTGTCGGCTATAATTTTTCTAGGGCATCCAAAATGAGACAAAATATGATGTTCTTGAAATTTATTGATAACAAAATCAGTAGCTTGCCTGCATGGTACAACTTCGATCCATTTCATAAAATATTCAATGGTAGTGAGAATCCACTTGTGTTGGCTAGAAGAAGGAGGGTGTATCTCTCCGACGAAGTCTAAACCCCATTGCTGGAAAGGAACTTCAACAGATATGGGTTTGAGGGGCAAGGGAAGGAGCTTCTTTTTACCTTCAAACACTTGAAATTTATGGCACGAGGTGACTTTCCGATGTACATCCGTGAACAATGTGGGCCAGTAGAATCCAACTCCGAGGATCTTATTTGTTGTAGTCTTCCAACTCAGATACCCACCACAATATCCTGCATGAAAGTCTTGTAAACCCTTGTCAGCTTCGTCTTTTAATAGGCAATTTAACAAAATACCTCCAGGATATTTCCAATAAAGATTACCTTCTAGAATACAAAATTTTAATTCTTTTAATTTCAAAAACCTCGCTTTGGTTTTAGTCAGACTAGGGGGAGCTTGTAAATTGAGCAAGACAAATATTAGGTCTACGTACCATGGAGAGTCTAGAAATACCTCCTTCACGCTTGGAGTCGCCTACTCTCCCTGCTCATCAACTGCAGCTAAGAAATTAATATCTAGAGCATGGAAATTAGATTCAGCCATCAACTTTGCTAGACCTTGACCTTTGATCAGTTTAGTAGGCTTAATATCTAAATCGTATTCTAGAATAAAAACAATCCACTTTCCTCTTCTACCATCGGGATTATCCTGAGTTAAAATATCCTTTACCATTGTATTTGGAACATAGGCAATGGTATGGGAATGGAGAATATAGACTCTGAAGTCTTTTATGGCTTTCACCAAGGGGAAAGCTTGTTTCTCCATTATTTTATAATTTAATGTAGCATCTCTCAAATATTTACTGAAAAAGGCTATGGGTTGTTCATACCCTTCGTTGTTTTTCTGCAGTAGTACTGTTGTGATGGTGAGTTCAGATGCAAAAGAGAAAAGACAAAAATCTTTGGTAAAGTCTAGACTAATCAACACTGGAGCTTGTGTGAGTGTATGCTTAACCTGTTCAAAAGATTGCCTGGATTCAGTGTTCCATTTTATTTTTGTGTCCTTTTTCAACATATTGGTGATGTTCCTCAGAAGTTCGGCCAGGTTGGGTATGAATCTTCTTAGGAAGTTTATTTTTCCAATGAAAGATTGTAGCTCTTTAATATTCCTAGGGTGTTCCAGTTTTTGGATGGCCTCTATTCTGCTGGGATCTATTTTGATTCTATCCTTAGAGATTATGTGTCCCAACAATTTTCCTTCTTCTAACACGAAAAGGATTTTCTTAGGATTCAAAGAAATCCTAAATTTTATGCACTTCTCAAACACGCTTCTGAGGTGCAACAAGTGTTCCTAGTCAGATTGGGAGTAGATCGTCACATCATCCATATAAATGACTATAAATCTCCCAAGCTCGTCCACAAAAGAAATATCCATTGCTCTCTGGAAAGTGGCACCAACGTTCATCAAACCAAAAGGCATCTTCACATACATGCAGGTTCCCCAAGGTGTAGTGAATGTTGTTTTCTCTTGATCTTATGGGTGGACAAGGACTTGGTTGTAGCCTGAGAAACCATCTAGTAAGGAGATCCTACTGGACCCAACCACCTTTTGTAAAATGTGGTCCATTTTGGTCAAAGGGTAATTGTCTTTAATAGAGACTTTGTTTAGATTTTTGAAATCTATGCAAAGTCTAATCTCACTAGTTTTCTTCCTGGTAGGAACTAGGTTAGAAACCCATTTGGAAAATCTCAAGGGGACTATGATTTTTGCATCATACATATTTTTGATTTCTTTCTCTATCAGGGGAAGTAACTTGGGATTTATTCTCCTAAGTTTCTGTGTGAAATTTTTGTGTTCTTCTTTTATAGGAATCTGATGATGTATGATACTTGTGTCATAGGATTTTAAGTCTTCACAACCCCAGGCAAAAACATCCACATATTCCTTAAAAAGTACAATTTACTTGCATTTTTGCTGAGGGGATAGATATTTGGAGAGTTTTATCATCTTGGGATTTTCTTCTGTTCCTATGTTGCATTCTTCGACCTCTTTACCACTAGCTTCAATTTTCGGCTTTTTGGCTACATCGTTAAAATCGAACAAGTCTTCTAGCGGAACTAGACCTCTGGGTAACACATTAATTTTCAAATATAGAATACCACAATCTATCTCATTTTCATTCAATTCATCTACATCTACTTTAATTTCATTGAACTATTTGGAATCTACATTATTTACACTACCACTTTTAGAAACAACTTTATTTACAATCTCGTCATCATTTTCTAAATCTATGTTTGTACATTCGAAATCATTTTTACACTGTAGGAAGTCTTCAATTTGATCATCATTTCCAAATACATGCCAGTATCTGATGTTGTCAGGAATAGTTGGTCTGCACTTCACCTCCACTGTGTACTTGCGCATGGGACGAAAAGGAATTTTATAGGTAGATGCCGACGTAGCCAACCCATCTGCTAGTATGTTTTGTCCTCTAGGCATTACCTGCAAGTTGATTTCAGTGAAGCACTGAAGAGCATCTAAAAAAAAATTCCTATAAGCCCGAAGTCTAGGGTATTTAGCTGCATACTCACCTTTGATTTGATTGATAATCAGTTCAGAAACACCCCTTTCCATGATTTGTTTGGCACCGGATTTCTTTAGTAGTTTCAGGCCGAGCATCAAAGCCTCGTACTCAGCTACATTATTAGTGCATTGGAAATTCAGTTTGTAAGAATGATTCTTGGAATACCTTGACGTATGATTATGCAACCAAAATCCAACTCCAACTCCTTCTTTACTCACCGCACCATCGAAATCCATGCTCCAAAAATGTGCTGGCAGTTCCTCCCTCTCTACCGTTTCCACCCTTCTTGCCTCAATGATTTATTTACTTTCTTTCGAATCATGTGTATTATCTTCCAGTTGAGCAATTTTTTCTTCCACATCACCATCATTGTATAGAATAAAAGATTCTAGATCAGAGTGTGTAGAGTACAATGGATAGTTATGCGGATTTTCCTGACTACTGACCATATACTTCATCAAGGTTTCTCTATACAATCTCCTCTGTTGTCCGAATACCGGGATGGTGGCGTAGGACATATCTAGTTGCAGGGTTCCTTTTATCTTAGCCCCCCATGATCTTGACAGTAACATACCATATTTTGGGGGAATATTTGCAACTACTATATCCATTACCATAGTCTTTGCTTGGATTTGAGCTAATGTAATGCATAAGTATTTGATTAGGCCTATACATTTAACCTTGTTGGAATCGAAAGAATGCAAATCTTTGTAGGTTCTACTGACCTCGAGCCCCAACTTTTCCATCATGGATTTGGGCATCAAGTTGTGAGAAGCACCCGAATCCAACATAACATAGTGTAATATCAGATCCTGGATGTTTAGGCTGATTTAAAAAGGGGCTACGACACCATTATCAGATTCACCATCAACTTCAAGACCAAACAAGAGCTCTGGTCAGTCATCAACAAGATTTATTGTGTCCGAGTGATTTACTGATCCAACATTCAAAGCCTTAGTACCTATCTCGGGTTCGATTCTTAAAGCTTTAATCACCCGAGACCTGTAAGCATTCTTGTTCATCAACTTGGATAGGGGAATGGGAATTTTTAATTTAGCTAGTTCCCCTTCAAGGCTGAATACAGTGGACAGTTTTCTTAAGGTCTGTACTTCTGAATTATCTATCGAAATTCTATGGCCGGGTGCACTTGGTTGATTGATTGATGCAACTTCAGTCTGATTTTATGTTTGTAGTATTTCTGGAGTTTTTTGTGTATGAGGTCCAACCTTGTTTCTCTCAGGGACTTTCTTGGGAAGGTTTTCTGAGGCCTTATTGGTTTTAACAACCTTCTTCGAAGAGTTCTCGGTTTTCTTCTTGCTCCTCAAGTTATACTGCCTGTGAACCTCCATTATAGCATTCTCAAAAGCCTCTTGTTCTGATTCCTCAGCTTCCTCATTTATGTTTGTTTGTGAAAGGAGGAACATCTTGTGCTCTCTTGGGTGAGGAAAATGGATTCATGATCATGATCGTGATCACCCATTAGGTTTATATGAGTGTCGTAAAACTCCTTGATTGCCTCCTCCCCATCATCAACGTAATTCTCCTGGAGGGGAGGTCTGATATGTTGATCAAGCCCCCTCTGCTCTCTTTGATCTCTAAGATCTCTTTTCCTGATTTGGGGTGGATTTATTCTGAAGTTTGGGTTTCAAATTTGAGGAGTGGCTTGGTTCTCCCTAGGTGGGTTTCTGTCAGTTACAGTGAGTCTCTCCATCGTTTTCTCCATAGCTCTGGCTAGAGAATCTAGTTTGGCGTCTGATGAGGAAATAAAAGTCTCTTCTTTGATAGTGACTCTCCTTTCTGTTTCTGCCTGGCCCTTCTGGCCAAAAGATTCGCTTCTACACCGATGACACTTTTTTGCATGTCTTCCAGAGTTGCAACATTTCTCTCTCTTAGCTAATAAGACATATCTGCGTCAAATCCATCGGGGAATTTTATTAATGCCAAACCTTGTTGTGGTTCGATATCAGTTGGAATTGCATTGTACAGATTGTTGAAACGAGTGCAATAATCTTGCACTGTCTCTCCTTGGTTCTGTATGATGTTCTCATATTCTGACAGGATCTAGAGAGGATTTTTCTTCATCTCCTACCTGTCAAGGAAAGCTTGATGAAAAACAACAATGTCAGTTATGGTAGAAGCAGGTAAGGCCTTGAACCGATTTTTAACATCTCCAGTCAAACTCTGTGCAAATAGTCTCATCTACACATCAACTTCATCCACTTCTTGTAAATCAAAATAATCGTTCATTTTGTCAACATGTTGTTGTGCATTTAGGGGACCAGTACTATCAAACTGAGGGAGTCTGGTTTGATAAACTTGAGGCATGCCATGTAAAGGTGAAACCAACACCAATGGGGCATATCTCACTGCCATGATTGGTGGAGGAGGCTGAACAACAACCTGTGCAACAAGAGAGGTAGTGACTGAAGCTGTAGAAGATGAAGGGTTGGGAGAAATGGAGTGACATGTTTTAGATTTAACAGAAATTGCAGCAACCGTCAAAGTAGGGAGTTCATCTGACAGCTGAAGGTGGAGTTTGTCTAAGGCTTGACCAATATTCACAACTAGGTTTTCAATCTTATCAGATTCGAGGCGAAAACGTTAATCAACTTCATCTCTGGGAGAGAGTATTTCCAGGGTCCTGGGCTGAATGATGGTTTGATCTAAAATTGTTTCACTGAAAAAACTATCAAATTTTGTCCTGAAAAGGATTTATTGAAAAGATATATCAAACTCGAGATCTTGATGAGAAACTAACTTCTTTGGGAGAGAAGGGGACCTTATAAGTGGACTGTGACTCCTGGAAACCACTACAGTGTTTTTCTTCCTAAATAATTTTTTGGGATTGTCTATTACTACTACAGGTTCCAGGTTTGGATGAGATCTAGTAAAAACTCTTTTGGGAGCCAGAATTCTAATTTTTGTTTTGTTTTTCTTTATAAGAGAATCTTAAACTAATTATGTACAAACTTTAACAACCTTTGAACATTATCTCTTTATATGTTTGGATTTTCTAACTTGTTCAGAAATAAGGTTTTCTTTTTCTAGGGAAAAGAAATTGTAGGATTGAAAGATTGTTCAGTTCCCCAGTATGGTCGCCACTATGTTAACGCTCTATAAATTCCCAGAGGTTGTCGGGGGAAGAAGAAATTTACCAGAGGCAACTTTATCTAACCGCTTCAAAACTAGGATCTACCCCTGCCAGTTTCAGAGAGGGATCTCTCTGTAAGATTTAACTTTGTTTTAGTTTTCAGATATTAGGCTAGTTAGATTAAATGAGATTGGGTTGTTTGTTTTTGTGAGTTGGTTGAAATAGGGTTTACACCTCCATTGGGATATGGGGTTTGTTTTATAAAGATAGGGATCAAATAACGTCGACAACATGCTGTCATTAACACTGTGGTTTTTCCGACAAACTCTGAACATAAATATTCTTTTCACAGGGAAAGATAATGCAACTATTGGATTCTTTAGAAATAAAGTGATGGATAAAAAAAAAGGTGAGATTGTCAATTAAAATAAAGAAGCAATTAAGAATTTATTTATTGTAACATCAGAAGATAAACATTTAGTTCTTTAAAAGCTCACAAACATAGTACACAAAGGTAAATTCTACAACTTTAACTCCCTTTAAATGATCAGATCATAAAACAAGATGATAACTAAGAAAGATAAACATTCAATGAAGAAAAAGAAAAACTTCACCAACAGTTAACACGCAGAAATCCTGTGAAATGTCTCTTTATATTACTAGAAGATCTCTTGATGCAAATTACAGTTCTTACAACTTTCTAGGGCGTAAGAGATCAACCCTCAATGCTTCAAATTTTGAAGTATTTATAACAAAAATTAAAAACGACCCTGTCATTAATGATCAGGATGTGGCAGATTCTAAGTCTAAATTAACTAACTAACAAGATACAAAAAATTAGGAACTGTCGATGATGTGTTGAATCCTTCATGCTGATTCTAGGGAAGGTCGTTGGTGAGTCACCCACATGAATTTAAATGATCCACGTGCTGACTCAACTTGCACACCTCATCTCCTACTTGATCAAATTGCACAACTCTTCCCATCTTAGCTGACTGGGAATGGTGACTTTGAGTAGTCTTCGATATATTTCATCCATTTCTATGTACTTGACAAAACTCGGTTTGACGATGAAAATATAATTGATCTCGTGTTGTATGCTGAGGTCTAGATGAAAAGTTTCTAAGAATTCTTTGCCCGTTATATTTCCCTGTATTCTCGAAAACTTGGAACTGTCTTTGGCCACCGTGGCCATATTCTGTTTGTAATCGGTAAGAGTCATCAACTTGTCATTTAGGACCAGTAGACCAGGAAGACCTTTCTTATGCAAAGCCTTGTTCTTGATGAAGAACCTTTGAACTCTAATGTCCATGTTCTAGAATTTCTCCTCCAACTGCAACATTAACCCTCTTTTGGTCAGTACTCTCTTGACTTCCAGGATGGTTTCTGTCCTGTCTTCAATCTTCAGGTCTTCTAGTTCTTCTCTGTTCTTCGAGTTCATGAATCTAATGATTTTATTGTCTTCACTGGGAATTTATCCCAACTCTCCTTTTATTTTGTCAATAGCCTACCTGCTCCTTTGTACCGGTTCATTTTTCTCAAACATGATTTGCAACATAGGCCAGATTTCATTTATGGATTTGGAGATATCCATCCAAATATTCTCCTTTGCTTCAACAAGTGTCTTGCCCACCATTGTTTGCTTTTGTAGTTGTTGCAATTCCTGTTTGAGATTTTATGATGTTTGTTTCTCTATGGTGTAGCTTTCCTGGTAAGAAGACTTGAGCTCCTGAAGGTTCTCAACCTCCTTTTTCAGTCTGTTGATTTGCGTTCCTTGCAAGTTCATCTCCTCCATGGATTTTGCTAGCTCCATAGTTTTTTCCAGAGCTTTAAGTGGGGTGGATGATGGAATTTATGTTGTGGTGGTCATTGCTACAGTTGATGTTGTTAGCACTTGGTAAATTTCCTAGAGGTTGACAACAGAATAAATATACTAAGGTAACTTTATCCAATTGCTTTTGAAGCTGGGATCTAGCCCTTCCAACTTCAAAGAGGGATCTCTCTATATGATTTAGCTATGTTTCGAATTTTAAATATTAGGTTAGGTAAATAAATAGGTCGGTTTTTGTTGTCGTAGTGTTTTTCGAATTGGTTGAGACAGTCTACACATCCATTGGGCTATGGGGTCTGTATATTGAAATAAATATGAAATCCAAACCAGAAATGCAAAGGAAAACTTTCACAGGGTGAGATAATATAACCACTGGATTCTTTAGTAGCATAAATGATGAATGGCAGAAAAGATGAGAAAGATAATTTCAACAAAGAAGCAGTTAAGAATTTCTTTATTGAAAACACCAGAAGATAATACACTAAAATCTCTTGAGTCAGAAACAGGGTATACGAGATAAATCCTGCAACTTTCATTACTTCTAAAGATTAGATTCAGAAAACAATATGATAACAAAGCGAGAATAACATTCAACCTAGAGAGAAAAACATCACCAGTGAATACACGCAAGAATCCTGTAAAAGTGCCTCCTTTTTATTAATGGAAGACCTCTTCAACAATATTACAGTCTGATAGGGTTAGGGCGTGAAGATCAACAACCCCCAATACTTCGAAAGGTGAAGTATTTATAACTCAAATTACAAATGATCCTGTCATTAATGACCAAGACGTGCTAAATCTATTTTTAGCCTAACTAACTTAACAAATTTCCTAAATCTAGGAACTGCTTGATGATGTGGTGTAATTGCACGCTAATTTCTGGGTGGACCATTGATGAAGCCTCTACACGACCTCATCTGACTAGACAACTGACTGGACTGGGACAACTCATCTGCTACTCGATCAGATCACAGAGTTCCTCCCATCATAGATGACTAGGTACGTTGAATTTGAGTAGCCTTTGATACACTTCATCCATTTCTATGTACTTGGCGAATGTAGGCTTGGTGAGGAAGATGTATCGAATGTCGTGTTGGATATTGATGTCCCACTGAAGGGAATCTAGGAATGCCTTGCCAGTGATGCTCCCTTGAATTCCTGCAAACTTTGAACTGTCCTTAGCCACATCGGCCAATCTCTTCTTGTAGTCTGGGAGTGTCATCAATTTATCATTGATTACCTTCAGACCAGGAAGACCTTTCTTTTGGAGAGCCTCAATCTTACTGAAGAATATTTGTACCCCCAGGTCCATGGCCTAAACCTTTTCTTCCAGCTGAAGCATTAATCCTCTCTTGGTCAAAACTCTTTTGACCTCAAGGATGGTCTCTGTTCTGTCTTCAATTTTCAGCTCTTCCAGCTCTTCCCTGGTCTTATAATTGAGGAACTTGATGATCTTGTTCGCCTGTGTTGGCATCTCTCCCAGTTTTGATCTGATCTTCTCGATGGCCTGTTTGCTTCTCAGCACCAACTCATTCTGCTCGAACATTATCTGTATCATGGGCCATATCTCATTCATGGACTTGGTGATGTCTGTCCATATGCTTTCTTTAACTTCGGCCAAAGTCTTTCCTGCCACTGTCTGCTTCCAGAGCTATTGTAACTCCTGCTTGAGCTGATCGGTCACCTGCTTTTCCTTGGAGAGGCTGGTCTGGAAGGAAGATTTGAGTTCCTGAAGGTTCTCAATCTCCTTTTTTAGCCTGCTGATATCTGTTTCCTGCAGGTTCATCTTTTCCATGGACTTAGCCAGGTCGGTTGTCTTCTCCTGGGATGTCAATGGAGTCGCGGATGGGAATTCTATCACTGATGTTGTGCTCACTCCTAAAATTGGAATAACATTCAATGGAATGACTTCCATTGGCTTCAGTTGCTCTTTCTCTTTTAATAGCTTCTCCATCTCAGCTTCCATTTCTTTAAGCTATGCATTCTGCTCCATGAGAAGCTTGAGCATTTCATCTTTCTCTCCTTCTTTCTCTGCTATCTCCTTCACCTGTGAATCCTTTGTGGGCGGGAGCTTCAGTTGTTTCCTCAAGGAGGCTATGTCAGCATTCTTCTTCTTTATCATTTTCTCAGCTGCTTTCACGTTTGAAGGATCGTAACCGATCTTGAGGACTAGCTCCTCCAAAGTCTTGATCCTATTGTCCTTTGCAAAGGACGATATCTTCTCCAACTTGAGTTGTGTTTGAACATTGTTCAGGGACACCTGCAATTTGGACGCAGAAGTGGAAGCATGCGCCAACGTATAGAAAATCATTTCCCCTGTCTGCTTGTGCAGATCCATCTGATTGGCCAGATGCACATCCTTCGTCTGGAATTCGAAGGTGGCCCTTTTATAGTCAATTATCACCTTGGGATCTGGTACCTGTGCCTGGAGGAATGCCATATGCATTTTTCCCTTCTCGGTGTCGAATGCTGATAGCAACCTATGTTGCGTAGTCGATGTCTACTTCCAAAACTGGATGCAAGTACTACTGGTCAGGGTCTGGTTCCTTTTCTTGATCAGCTCATATTTCTCGAAGATAGTCAGCTTCGGTCCCACCTTGCCTGGCTGGGTGGTCAATGGAGAATCTATAGACTTTTTCGGCATTGCTGGGGTTATGACCTTATGGAGGCTCGAACCGAAGGGTGGAATACCAACTTTGGTCACTGTAGTAGACGGGGCTTCTTTTTCCCCGGTCAGGCTAGGGACTGATGAAGTCTTAGGCCTCTTGGTATGCAGCTGGAATTCTTCGGACGATACCTCAGTGACAGGCGGAGATAAGTCTTGCCTAGGCCTCTTCTCTTTCGGGACTTGTGGCATGGTTGTTTGTGACACAGTGGCTGGGGGATCCTGCTTCTCTACTTCGATCAATGTGTTAGGCTCCCAGGCTGTCTGATTTGTGAACTTCTCTACTTCAGGCCTGGACTCATGAACATATGGGATGTTTTTGTTCTTCACCCTCATCTCTGAGATGATCCCACATGGATCATAATGCCATGGGAAACTCATGGAGAACTTCATTTCCCTCAGCATCCTGTCTACTTCTTCCCTAGCGCCACGATTGTTGCAGATGAAGGAGCCAATCTGCCCCTTGATTCTAAGCTGCTGCTTTTTCTTCAGTGACACGAAGTGGATATCATCGGAATTTATTATTTGCCTTATATATTCCAAAGCAAAAATCCTGACAGGCAGATACTTGGGTAGTTTATACGGTGCCAACTCGCACCCGTATACTCCGATCTCGGTGTAATATTGATACAAGTACCAATCCTTGGTCTTTGTGTTTTCCGAGAGATGCATGATCCTATGAACTTCATCGTTTGTCCAAGGCTTGGGCTTGCCACCTAGCATGCTTACCACAGGGTGGTAGAATTGGTCGATGAACTCCTTGAAACTGAAATCAGTGGAGTTGTGCTTGACCAAGGAGGTCCATGCTGTGACTACCTGAGGTCTACCATCTCCATCCATCTTCTACGTGGAAAAGCCAAATTTATCCGCCTGGAAGAAGACGAACAAGTATGCTAGTAACAATGAGTATCTGAACATGCCTTCCGTGCTGAAATTCATGAACTGTTCGTGAATATTGTCTGCCAAGAATGTGCTGAAGTCGAACTGGGTGGTGGGCTTTTCATCGGAAGAGAAGATGGATAGAAAACCCAGAATGGGTTCATCTACCCACTGATCAGAATAGTATCCTAACAAATCACAAAGGGATGAGATGACCTGGTTTCCTTTAGTCGAGAACATGGAAGATGGATAAGGAGTATTTGTGGAGGGAAATTGAGTGGATGGGGGAAGGAAAATCTCGACTATTTGAGCTCTTTGGGGGAAGGTCATTTTCTGGTATAATTCTGTAAGAATTTCCAGGTTGAAGGGTGACGCAGAGTCGGCTCAGGAGATTTGCATCATCTGGTCTATGGATTCAGGCATGATGAGGAAAAGAATCTCTCCAGATGAGGAGACGATGGCTCTTTGCTCAGGAATATAGTGGCCTTGGCACTTGAGTGCGAACTCCGAAAAATGGTGAATTTGAGGAAAAAGGTAAAGGGGTAAATTGGACTCCCAGAGTCCGATTTCATCGCTCTAGTCCAGGAAGACCTCCTTGAGCCATGACTGAAGATCTGCGAAATCAAAATCTCATTTTGTATCTGCGATTAATCGGTCTTTGTCTACCAGTGGGATCCTGTCAAGGTCGACAGGAGGCGGGAGAAATGGATTCTCCTCTCCTTCCGCTTGTTTGTACTTTGGCGCCATTTCTGCAATAGTACCTGCAAGAAAACACAACGTTAGTGGGGGCGACGGACTGTGGATGAGGGAAACTGACTGTAATAGAAGAGTCAATGGTGTAAAAAAATCTCTGGTGCGATGAGTGGTAAATGGTGAGAAAAGGGAGAATGAGGGTAGTTTTAAGTAAATGGGTGTCTGTTGGGCGTGGGAGACAGGTCAGCTGGATAACGGATAGGTTATCCAGTAATAAATGGCCAACGGATCACTTAGTGTGAGATGGAGAGTGACGGTGACTGAGGGAAATATGGACAGGTGACGTCGCGACTATCGATTGGAGGTGAAGGTCATAGTGAGGGGGCTTGTCACGAATGAATGGGGGGGAGAACTGACAGCAATTATGGGACGCCACTATTTAGGGAAAGGTGGGTGGTGATGTCCAGAGGTGACGATGGTAAGTCAGACAGCAGGCGATGATGGGACTCGGGGCCATTAGATCGCTGCCACGTATAAAGGGGACCCGCCAGAGGAGGAAAACCATTCTGGACCCCCCTGATTCAGTTAAAGGCAGATCATTCGGGGGGTCCGAAATCCATCTTAGGTCGTTGCTCTGTGCACCTACTTCTGAGCCGCAGATCTATGCACATTGTTTATAACACATTCTCGACCCCCCCCCCCCCTCCATTAAAGGAAGAACGGATGGGGGGGTCTGGAATCCAATACCGATCGTAGATCTGAGCGCTTGATCCTGGGCCATCCAGATGCGTGTGGGTATTATCAGCGATTTCAGACCCCCCCCTGTTAAAGATAGAACGGTTGGGGGGGTCCGGAAAGGCCTGTCCACTGTAGATATGAGCGCGATCATCTGGACCATTGATACATGATTGGAGCATAATTGGGGGCGCGGAAACATACATGCACCTAGAAAACTTAGGATAAGTGTTTTTTCACGGGTTTTCTTCAAAACTTTCATGTCTACACCACCAAGGGGTTAGTCGAACAACATTTTAGGTATCCAAATCATGGTGCAACATTGATCATCAAACAGGTTCTTATTGAAAATGAAGCAATAAAGCAACTAGCCTATCTTCTAACCTAGCCTCCTACGACAATTAACCCAGATTAGACTATTGGGTTAAGAATTTACCCTACCCTAGGGCTATCTGACCAAGATTAAACAGTCTGGCTAAATTTATTCACTAATCTAACCTAGACACTTTGGCTAAGATTAAACTGTTTAGCCAAACTCATTCACTAATCCTATCAACATCAATTTAAAAAGAACTTGGCCATGCTTGAAAGGTATGGACCAAGTTACTATTATTGCACGGGGCTTTTATTTCAATTCTTTTATGCCCTCTTTTCTTTTCTTTCTTTTCTTTTATTTTTCCTTTTTCTTTTCTTTTTTCTTTTCTTTTCTTTTTATTTTTCTTTTCTTTTTCAAATTATTTGCAGAATGAAAAATCATTTGTCAACAAAAATACTAGAGATAGATAATATCCTAGTCACCAGTTGATCCTATAACTTATAGGGTGATGACAGATGTGCTAACTCTTATGAGGGGAACTGCACTCAGTGGAATGAATTCCATAGGTGTGGCATGTTCCTTATCCTTTACCAATCTCTCTAGCTCTACTTCCATGTCTCTTAACTGTGCATTCTGCTCCATGATCAACTTGAGCATTTCATTCTTTTCACCTTCTGTCTCAGTTATCTCCTTTGCCTGTGCATCTTCTATAGGTGGAAATTTCAGTTGTTTCCTCAGAGATGCTATGTCAACATTCTTTTTCTTGAGCATCTCCTCAACTGCTTTCACATTAGAGGGATCATACCCAATCTTAAGCACCAATTCTTCTAAGGACTTAATTCTTTTGTCCTTTGCAAAAGATGATATCTTCTCCAATTTTAACTGAGTCTGAAAGTTGTTTAGAGAAACCTGTAACTTAGCAGCAGAAGTAGAAGCATTTGCCAATGTAGAGAAAACCATTTCTCCCATCTGCCTATGTAGATCCATCTGATCAGATGGGTGTACATCTCTAGTGTTGAACTCAAACAATTCCCTTTTGTAATCAATTATTGCTTTTGGATCGGGCACTTGTGCCTGCAGAAAGGCCATGTGCATTATGATTTTCTCTGTATCAAAAGCTGATAATAGTGTGTGATGTTATGTGGACGTTTTCTTCCAAAATTGAGCATAGGTGTTGTTGGTCAACATCTGATTCTTCTTCTTGATCATATTGTATTTCTAAAAAATACTCAATTTTGCACCTCCTTTATTCGGTTGGTCGACTAGTGAAGTGTTAGTCTGCCTCTTGGATGAAGAGGTAGACATGATCTGTTGGTAGCTTGAGATAAGAGGTGAATGATCACCTTTCATAATTGTAGTGGACTGAGTTTCCTTTTCACCAGTCGTGTCAATTATATGATTGGATTTTGGCCTTTTGGTGTGTACCTGAAAAATCTCAGCCGAAACTTCTGTGACTGAAGGGGAAGTGTCCTTTCTGGGTCTTTTCTCTTTTGGTACATGTGGTGTGGTTGTTTGCGAGATAATAACTGAAGCAGATTGTTGTTTTACCTCTTCCAGAGTGTTCACCTCCCACTCCGTTTGATTTACAAACTTCTCTATCTCGGGCTTCGACGCATGAACATACGAGATATTTTTATTCTTCACTATCATCTCCGAGATGATCCCACACAGATTGTAGTGCCACATGAAACTTGTTTCAAACTTCATTTCCCTCAAAAGTTTATCTGCCTCTTCCTCGATAGCTTGGCTATTGCATATAAAAGATCCTATTTGCCCCTTAATCCTCAACTGTTGTTTCTTCTTCAGAGACACAAAGTGTATATCATCTGAATTTATCATTTGTCGTATATATTCCAGGCAAATATCCTTACTGGAAAATACTTGGGAAACTTGTATGGAGTTAATTTGCACCTGTATACTCTAATTTCTATGTGATTTTGATATAGGTACCAATCTCCCATATTTGTGAGGTCCAAGGTGTAAGATTCTTTGGATCTCTTCATTTATCCTTGGCTCTGGTCTCCCACTGAGCATGCTCACCACTGGATGGTAAAACTGCTCGAAGCTGAACTCTGTGGAGTTCCTTCTGAGCAATGAAGTCCAAGATGTTAATGCCCGTGGTTTTCCATCCTTGTCCATTTTCTTCATCGGGAAGGAGAACCTTTCTTCTTGAAAGAAGGTGAACATGTAAGCCAATATTGAGGAATACTGGAACATGCCCTCTGAGGAGAATTTAGAAAGCTGATCGTGGATGTTCTCTGCCAAGAAAGTGTTGTAGTCAAATTGGATGGTGGCATTTTCCTTAGCAGAGAAAACGGGTAGGAACCCCAATATAGGTTCATCTACCCATTCGTCTGAATAATAGCCAAGTAGACAACAAAGGGATGAAATCACTTGGTTTCCCTTTTCTGAGAACAAGGAGGAAAGATATAGGGGATTTTTCTTGGGGAGCTGAGCATCCTGTGGGAGGAAAATCTCAAATATCTGTTCTCTCTGAGGAAAAGACAGATTCTGGTATAAATCTGTCATGATTTCAAGGTTGAAAGGGGAGGCAGATTTGGCTCTAGATATCTACATCATCTGATCAATGGCCTCTGGTGTGATAAAGAAAATAGTTTCTCCAGACGAAGAAACTACAATTCTCTGGTAGGGGAGGTAATGAGCTTGATATTTAAGGGATAATTTGGGGAAATGATGGACTTGGGGAAAAATATACAGAGGAATATTGGACTCCCAGAGCCCAGTCTCATCGCTTTTATCTAGGAATGTGTCTTTAAACCATGACTGCAAGTCTGCGAAATCAAATTCACACTTGGTCTCTAAGATCAGATAATCCTTGTCGGCTAATGCGATCCGGTCGAGGTCGACAGGAGGTGGGAGGAACGAATTTTCCTCGACCTCTATTTTTTTAGACTTTGGCACCATCGCTTCCAATGGTACCTACAATTGAAACAAAAATGTTACCGGGTAATGGCTATGGCTGGGTCGATGATTAGATCAGTGAGGGGAAAAGAGTTGTCTGGTGTGTGGAGAGAGTGAACAGTGTGCAAATGGATGAACAAGGGATAGTTTTGAGTGACCAGGTATCCATTGGGCGTGAGGGATAGGTCAGCAGGCTAAGGGATATGTTAGCCATTAGTAAATGGCCAATAGATCGTTTGCAGTGTGAGAAGGCAGGTGAAGGACGGGTAACGGGTGCGACAGGGTGACGTGGGCATTGCTGATAGGAGAACGACAAGTGTGAGGTGACTTGTGACGGGTGACCAAGTGGGATGAATTAATAGAGTTATAAGACGAGACCTGTAGGGGAAAGGTAGTGGGGTTGATGTCATGAAATGAAGATGGTATGTCAGAAGGGTGGTAAGTGGTAAGTGGTTTTTGGAGTGAAGGGGTTCTGATGCAATCAATTCATGCCACGTTAGGGTGGGGTCCGCCAGGAAAAATCACTTCATTCCGGACTCCCCCACCACCGTTAAAGGTAGAATGGTCGGGGGGGGCGAAAACTCTTGTCAGTCATTCATCTACATGTCGTTTGTTGGATTGTAGATCTATGCGCTCTCGTTAACCATCATTCTGGACCCCCCCCCACCTTTAAAGGTAGAATAGACTGGGGGGTCCAGAAACTCATCTCAGCCATAGATCTAGGCGCTAATAGCTCTGTCATAGATCTATGCACCATCTTTAATCTCTGGGTGCAATTTAATATGTGCAATGGAACTTAGGCTTAGTTCTTTTTGTGGGTTTTGTGCGTTGCTTCCCTTGCTTTTGTCACCATGGGATTAGGAAAACACCTCAAACATCAGAATTATACATTTTCTTCGAACACCATACAAACTTTATTGAAAGAAAAGATGGTTGGCATGTGTCCTATCCTACCTACCTACACCTTTAGCCCAGATTAAACTATTGGGATAAGAAATTACTCTATCCTAGGGCTATTTGATTAGGATTGAACAGTCTGATCAAATTTATTCACTATTTAACCTATCTACTTGGCTAAGATTAAACAGTCTAGCCAAGCTTATTCACTAATCCTATCAACATCAATTCAAAAGGACCTGGCCGTGTTTAAACAATATGGCTCAAGTCATTGTTATTACATGGGGCTTTGTTCATTTTTTCTTCTATGCCCTCTTTTATTCTCTTTTCATTTTTTTCATGTTCTTTTTCTTCTTTTTCTTTTCATATAATTTGCAGGATGAAACATTATTTGAAATCCAAAAAACATTACAAGGATAAAAATTTTAGTCACCAGTTGATTCTATAAATTATAGGGTTATAACACTTTCTATCATAACATTCACCTGTGTTTCCTCATCCAGAACACAGTCAACATCGAAGTCTCCTAATATTGCTTCAATGCATTCTTTTTCTTTGAAGATCTCCGATAATCTGACATGTCGGTGGTTATTCAGGGTTTCTCTTGTTTGTAGCAATACTTCCTCTGATTCTTTTTGGGATTCTTCCATAATATTATTTTGTGGATCTTCCCTAGGGTTTTCTTGGTTCAGATTCATTCTTTTAACTTTAGCAATCATTCTAGGTCAATCCAATACTTCATGGTCCATAGATTTACAACAAAGACAACGAGGTCTTCTCCCAGGGAATTCCTTAGCAAGATGTCCTAGTTTTCTGCAACTGTAATAGAGGGTCAATCCTCTCTTTCTTTTAATTGATCCCCAACCCTTTTTGTACTACACGCTAGGATCGTAGGAGCTAACCTGTAAAAAATTATTTCTAGGATCCTGCATCCATTTGTTAGTCCAAATATTCTTTCTATGCATAGGTATAACATATCTTTCACTATTCTTATTATATCTACTCATGTCAAACCTTATTTCATCTACCGATACCCTAGTTTTCGAGCTAAGACAAAATCTATCAAGCATACCTAGATCCATGTTTTAGAAACAAAATTTTCCACTTGTCTTACTTCTACAGAGCGCAAAGCTTTCAGATCTAGAACTTTTCACTATTCTTACCTTTATCAGAGCACAAAGTTTGCAGATCTTACCTCTTTTCTTCAGATCTGACCTCTTTTCTTGGCACAGAGTTTCACAAGTCAAGAAGAATGTTGTGCACTAGGGAAACAGATCTACGCAGGGAGATTTCACAGTTTCAGGTCCCGACAATAGAACCATTTGTTGGCACAAGGGTAGACCTAGGGTTCAACGCTACAACAACACACCAACAAATCCCTAACTACCAGCCCTTTCGGAAACACCTGCGAAGCATATGAAGCCTCACCCGAGGTAGAGGAATGGGTGGTTGCAGGACTCATATGTATGCAACCTTAGCTGGGACATATATCTGTTATTCTAGTATTTAACAGATCACTCAGCAGTAAACCTTCATCAATATTTAACCAATATGTACTCCACAGATAAAACATAGCATCTCAGCATTCACCTAGATATAATGTATCTAAGCACTTAGCATAAGGAATTAGATCAGATCTAGCAAATTCAAGCACTAAGCAAGTTCACATAGGTCATATCTAGCATCCAGATTAATCATAAGCACAAAGTATAAACAAATATATCTATTTATATATGTCAAGCACTTAACAGATAACACATAAGTACACCAACACATCACACAAAGAAGAGCAACACAACATATATGTGGTTCACCCCCATCCTGGGGCTATGTCCACCAACTCCTCTTCTTTATTAGCTTCTTCAATCAGGTACATGCACAGAGCCACAAAACCCTTACTCCACATAGGACATGAGATTTGCGCACCTCGCTAGATCCTCCTTCCTTGCGTTACAACACAAATACCTTCATAGTCTGTTACAACCACTTGCACTTAGCTCGGCAAGTCTCTCACAGTATGCACAAAGCATTTACAAGCCACACTTTCACTTAGCATAACATCACATAGATGCCTCTTCTCTCTTCTATATTCCTTACATCGCCTAGACATCTATTTATATATTACAAAATAGGCCTAAGCATGGGTAAACCCATGGGCCGACATTCCCATACCCATTACATATTCCCATATCCCAAAAAGGACACAAAAAGGGGCCGAGATCTCGTGATCTCTGCTTCATCTTGCGCTTCACCTTCGACAGTCTATCGAAGTCTAAAATGGTCAAACTTGACCAAGGATCTCTCAAAAATTGGTCGAGGGTCAACATCCTTCTTGTGTCTGAACATCCTTGTTATAAAAATTTTGTTTACTATTTGCAAAATGAAATATTTCCAGATAACTTAGACACTCATCAAAGAAGAAGGCTTCATCTCGAATCTGCTAGATACTTCATTATATGAGACTTCTTGTTGAGAAGATTTGTCGATGGTATGTTTCTTCATTGTGTAAACAATGAGGAAGCACATAAACTGTTGCAATAAACTCATGGTTCTTCAAATTTTATTATTCATATAGGAGGTCATTTTTCTTCTAAAACCAATTCATTTACGATTATCAGAAAAGGATATTATTGGCCTTCAATATTTCATGATTCTTATGTTTTTTGAGATCTTGTGACAAGTGCTAGAAATTTGTTGGGAAAGAACACCTTTCAGCCATGCCCTCACAGCCTGTCCTCCCAGACTTTCCTTTTTCAAAGTGGGGTTTGGACTTTACTGGTCCTATTAATCCTTCGTCTTCAGCAGGACAAATCTTTATATTGACATCCACAAACTATTTTACAAAATGGGATGAAGTTGTCCCGCTTAAACATTCACAAGAAGAACAGGTAATTTATTTCCTTGAAAATAATATTTTTTCTAGATTTTGTCTTTCTTTGGAAATTATTACAGACAATGGTCCCGCTTTTATTTCTACTAAGATGATCCAATTTTTAGCTAAGTTGGTGGTTAAAATTTTTACCTCATCAGCTTATTACCCCCAAGGAAATGGGCAGGCCGAGTCTACTAACAAGAATCTAGTAAGAATCATCAAAAGGATCATCGAATATAAGCCTCATCAATGGCACACTCTCCTCACTTATGCCCTTTGGGAAGATTGAAATACCACCAAGGTGAGCAGTGGTTGCACTCCTTTCCATCTTGTTTATGGTCAATAAGTTATTCTGCCTATTGAGTTGGAACTTTCCTCCTTATGGTTAATGCTACAAGTCGAAGAATTAAATTCTTCTGATGTTTCTCAAAGAATGAATGCACTTTTGGCTTTAGAGGAGCAAAGGACGTTTCCTTGGATAATATAAAGAGAAGACAACATATTGTTAAAAAATGTTTCAACAAGAGTGTCAACACTGTCAAATTTAAAGTCAATGAGAAGGTATTGTTGTGGGATTCAACTCATGTTGATAGAGGAAGACATTCAAAGTTTCAAAAATTATGGTTGGGTCCTTTTAAGATCGCTTTTGTCCTGGGTGCAAATTCTTATATTCTAAAGGACTCACAAGAGCGATTGTTTTCCTACAACACTAACGGTTCTCACTTGAAACATTACGTGGAACCAACTTGAAGAGTTTAACGTTGTTTGGAATGTTTTTGTATTATAGTAGTTTTCATTTATTCTTTTACATATAGTAGTTTTCATTTATGCTTTCACATTAGTAGTTTTCCATTACGATATTTCATTTGTTGTCATTTCATTTCTGCCTATTTCAATTTTGTTGTTTCATTTCTGTTACGACTTTCTTTGTTTTTGTTCTTTTGACTTCAATAGTTGCCAAAAATAAAATGTTGGATCAGTTCTACCACAACGATGCTTCTACAAAGTATTGTTAATGAATAACATTCAAGATTACATGGCTGTCGTGATGTTCCCTTTGAAGGAATCATTGAAATTGTTATCTGCTTTCACTGTTGTTTTATGAGATAGTTGGTTTTATCCCACTTACGCTTTCCTTTTCTTCATCCATTTTGAGATTCAAAAGAGAAAGTTCAGAAATTTTTTCTCCTTGAAGTCATGAACAATTTTTAGTTGAATGATTATGCTTAGAGGGATAAACCCCCTCATACTTAACACTTTCCATGACTTATTCCCAAATTCGTGGTCATTTTTCCATTAAATCCGCTCACTTCCCCCTATTGCATAATTATTATGATTTTATCTTCTTGATATGATGTTACTAGTCTGTGAAACTAGACATTCCGAGTTCTTAATCTATTGGAAACAAATTTCCCTATGGAGTCACCAGTTTGTTGACGATTAAAATCGTAAGATGAATTCCGCCCGCAGAGTGTTGCTAAATCCCTATTATTTAACTATGCTAATAATACAATACTAGTAGGTGGGACCCCCTTGTAGACTAGAGGCGCAAGGATAGACATATCACACATTTTTTTTTGTTGTTTTTTATGTTGCCTACACAATCCTAAATTATTGACGATGCATTCTTGGTTTCATTTTGACATGGTAATAGGTGGATGATGCATTTTGTGGAATGTTTTTTGAGATACAAAACATTTTTATGGTTATGAGGAGCATGTTATTTACAGTTGCTATGATTTAACCATGTCACTAATGCTTATGATCAATTACCTAGCCACATATATGCAAGATATATTTTAATGGTAGCATGATCAAAACAAGAAAAAAAACTTATGAAAAAATCCTAAAGGGAAAGAAGTTATATGTTTGAGCTATGATAAAGGATTATATACAAATTTGAATGGAAAAGTTAAAGGATATTAGTGTTAGTCCTAACTATTATTCTATTGTTGGTTAGTGGGGTATGCAAATTTTATTAGATTTGAATGGGGAACATATAGCATTTCAGTATGTATTATGTCATGGAGTTATGGCAAGGGTTAACATGTAAATGATATTGGGTGGCACACTATGAAATGGATATCATCGCCGATTTCACAATGGTTTAGCATTGAATACATGGTTTAATTGATTGGTGAATGTAATGCTTGTTGGGTTGTCTCGTATTTCGAATTAAATAGGCCAGTTGATGGAAGCGACGTGCATTTACTGCACATCACTCTATACTCCCCCTATCGACCATCACGCTAGAATTGTTCCATTGATGCATTTTTCGCTCTGTTAATTGTGAAGCTCCTCATTTTCAGGCTCTTGGAAGAAAGAAGGCTCGACTAACTCACCATTTAAGTGTTTTTCCACAGGTATGATTATTTTTCTCTCCATCCATGAGGTATTCTATGTTGTATGAAAAAATGATGGATCAATGATGCTTGGATTCTGTGTGTTCTTCAGAATTTTGACTATGTAAATGTGTGTTATATCTCTCTATGATGACTATAAAATGTTTGGGATTGCAAGAAAAATAAATGGGTATTTTAAGTTGCACATTGACTGGTTGCTCGGTCAGTTTAGTATCATGATGGGTCTCTGTGGAATAATAATTGAATGGTGGTACATATGGATCTATGTTGATGATGGAGGGTTTCATTCTGTGTATTACCGTTAGTTATTTCGTTCCCTCATAGTCACGATTGTAACCCTTATCCAGTCGTAGAGGGATTGCCAACAATTCTGTGTTTTTTCTTCAAACTCGGAGTCATGGTCGTTGGCCCGTTCTTACTGTATTTTCACCAAAGTATCCCAAGATCCAGTCTTGGGTGACCCCAGCGTTAATACATGTCTGTATGGTTATGGATCAATACAATTTGTATATCAACATTATGTCAAAAGGATGTGTGCATCCTCACTGGTGTTGTTGTCAAGTTGTTCGACTCTTAAGTAATGGATAGAGATGTTATATCTCTGTGTCTGAAATCGCTGATAAGACCCACACGCATCTGGATGGCCCAGGATCAAGCGCTCAGATCTATGATCGGTATTGGATTCCAGACCCCCCCATCCGTTCTTCCTTTAATGGAGGGGGGGGGGGGGTCGAGAATGTGTTATAAACAATGTGCATAGATCTGCGGCTCAGAAGTAGGTGCACAGAGCAATGGCCTAAGATGGATTTCGGACCCCCCGAATGATCTGACTTTAACTGAATCAGGGGGGTCCAGAATGGTTTTCCTCCTCTGGCGGGTCCCCTTTATACGTGGCAGCGATCTAATGGCCTCGAGTCCCATCATCGCCTGCTGTCTGACTTACCATCGTCACCTCTGGACATCACCACCCACCTTTCCCTAAATAGTGGTGTCCCATAATTGTTGTCAGTTCTCCCCCCCATTCATTCGTGACAAGCCCCCTCACTATGACCTTCACCTCCAATCTATAGTCGCGACGTCACCTGTCCATATTTCCCTCAGTCACCGTCACCCGCCATCTCACACTAAGTGATCCGTTGGCCATTTATTACTGGATAACCTATCCGTTATCCAGCTGACCTGTCTCCCATGCCCAACAGACACCCGTTTACTTAAAACTACCCTCATTCTCCCTTTTCTCACCATTTACCACTCATCGCACCAGAGATTTTTTTACACCATTGACTCTTCTATTACAGTCAGTTTCCCTCATCCACAGTCCGTCGCCCCCACTAACGTTGTGTTTTCTTGCAGGTATTATTGCATAAATGGCGCCAAAGTCCAAACAAGCGGAAGGAGAGGAGAATCCATTTCTCCCGCCTCCTGTCGACCTTGACAGGATCCCACTGGTAGACAAAGACCAATTAATCGCAGATACAAAATGAGATTTTGATTTCGCATATCTTCAGTCATGGCTCAAGGAGGTCTTCCTGGACTAGAGCGATGAAATCGGACTTTGGGAGTCCAATTTACCCCTTTACCTTTTTCCTCAAATTCACCATTTTCCGGAGTTCGCACTCAAGTGCCAAGGCCACTATATTCCTGAGCAAAGAGCTGTCGTCTCCTCGTCCGGAGAGATTATTTTCCTCATCATGCCCGAATCCATAGACCAGATGATGCAAATCTCCTGAGCCGACTCTACATCACCCTTCAACTTGGAAATTCTTACAGAATTATACCAGAAAATGACCTTCCCCCAAAGAGCTCAAATAGTCGAGCTTTTCCTTCCCCCATCCACTCAATTTCCCTCCACAAATTAGTAACTCAAGTTTTTTCTCTTGATATAAAAAAAACTTAGGGAAGTGTTAATCTAAACTTGGCCGCTCATATTCTTTTGTGACATTTTGTCACCAACAAAATAATTGATTAGAGATATAGCCTCATTCATGTATTCATTTTTTTATTTATGATCTAGTTGATGTTAGGAGTCCTTTACATGATTATTTTGATGACCTTCATAAATATGATTTTTTTTTCCTCTTTTCCATATAAAATTGAATTATTTGGATCTATGTGGTTAATGATTATATTTTATAACAAACAAAAAACAAAACTTTGGTGAGAAATATGAAATGTATTTTCTATTGAAAAAATAATTATTTTCAAATATGCAAAGGAATTGCTCATGTCATGAAATCTTAAGAGCTTATGGGTTTGTGGAATGTTTCATGTAATTGGTTTTTGAAAATTTGTTTTGATTGAGAATCTACATTAACCCATTCTGCTAGATTCTTGAAAGATTGTTTTTTTGCACTAAATGGATAAATAAATTGTATGTGACAATTGGATTGGAGAATTGTGTTGCAAATATTTTCCACTAGATCATCAATTCTCATACTCTGGTTTGTTTTTATAATGGATAAATAAATTGTATGTGACAATTGGATTGGAGAATTGTGTTGCAAATATTTTCCACTAGATCATCAATTCTCATACTCTGGTTTGTTTTTATTTCATATCAGAAACCCTGGGAATATTTTCATTGGGCTTGATATTGAATGGTTAACTTTTCTTGATTGGTCATTTCCCTTGGCTTATTGTCGAGTGTTCATTGAAAACACTTTCATTATTGTTGCACCAGATTTATTACTTTCTATTGGGTTTTATTCTTATCTTTTTCAGCCAATTTTCATATTTTTAATCACTGACACTCTAGCTTCAAATGTCTTTTAATTTATTTTTATTTTCCACAAATTGAATTATGATTTCAACACTTAATTTATCCTTGCACAAATTTCTTCCACCTTTTAAGATGAATGATAGTATGTTCCCTAAGATGATGGTCCAATTCTTGTCACGTATTTAAGAAGTTATTTTAACAAGTCATAAGATGCATGGGATGCTCTATCTGAATGTGCGTTCATGAAGTTCTTAGTTGTAGGTATGGAATGATAGTTGTGGTGGAACTGATATGCCTTTTGAGCATACTAAGATAATCCATAAGTATAGTAAAGTGTATATTTATATTTTTCTTATAGCTCCATTCACTTCACATTAATAAAATGACCAATACCATGATGGTCTTTGGGGAGACCTGTGGGTTAAACTAAAGTGCCTAACATCTACTCAACAAATCAAAGAAAATCTCATACCACCCCACTTCTCTTGAAATATTGTAATTGCAAAGAGTATTATATTTGTTATTGATGTATTATTCATTAGATCAATCCCCTTTTGTGGATTGATCATGTCAGGCATTGTAAATGACCAAATCCACTTTTGCGGATTGGTCAAACCCTAATTGTAATATGATAAATGAGAAGTTGGCCCCTAGAATATATTAAAGTGGTTATAACCACCCAGAATGAGAAGTTGGCCCTGATAGTGAAAAGACACCTTAGTTCAAGACCTTCCAGATTGTATAAATAAGAGAGGCCAGTGCCTCAATTGTTCACTCACTCACTTCTTCATCAGAGCGCAAGTTTGGAGTTGCAGTTGGAGAAGAAGGAAGAGAAAGAGAGGCACATACTTGGGAGAGGACTTTCTGTATCTTTTGGTTCATTCTCTTGGCATTGTAATGACTATCTATATTAAGGAATTTTTTTGTTGGGTTTTCTCCCCCATGAGGGTTTCCTAGGATAAATGATGTGTCTCTTGTGATTGTGTATTTCTCAGTGATCCTATCTATGCTATGGTTATCTAGTGAATTGAAAAGAAACCTAATAATAGATTAAAACTTAACATGGTATTAGAGCTAAGTTGAAGAGAGCATCTTTCACAAGAAGAAGAAAAACGTCATTGTTGTCGTACATGAAAATTAGGGTTTTTTATTGAAGAAGAATTTCTTCCCCAAAACCACCTAGAAAAGTGTGCCCTACCTCAAGGAACACTTTGGCATCTTCAACACACCTTTTTAGTGGCTAGATCTCCTGGAAAGTGAAACCCTAGTTTTCAACAGTACCAAAAGTACTAGAAAACTAGAAGTACCAGGAAACCAGAAGTAACAGAAAACCAAAAGTACCATAAAACCAGAAGCATCAGTCCATAAATCCGTTGGTCAAGTTTGAAGGGGTAAAAGTTGGATTTTCTGAAATCTAACCACACCAGGCTACTCTCCTCAACCAAGTACACGTCATGGTAAGTTCATAATTCAATTTTGAGCATTTTCATTTTTTGGTCATTTTCCTAGCTCCAGGTAAAATATGTCTGCAAGCACTAAGCTTGTTGACAAGATATAAGGTATGGAAAACATATGTGCCTGAAAGTATAGGATTGGACTCATTCTTGAAGAGAATGACCTAGAAATATTTATTAAAGAAGATGTACCAGAACCCGCTGATGCTGCAACTAAAGCAAAACACCAAAAGGACACAATTAGGGCCAAGAGAATCATTGCAAATTCTATCAAAGATTACTTGATTCCTCAAGTGTCTTCAAAGAAGAATCCAAAATAAATGTTTGATGCCCTAACCAGATTATATGAAGGAAAGAATATAATTCGGAAGATCAATCTAAGAACTCAACTCAAGAATACAAAGATGCAGAAAGGAGAAACGATCCAGGAATATTTCCCCAGAATTTCAGAATTTAAAAAACAACTAGAAGAAATTGGAGATACTATAGATGAAGACGAACTCATAATGATGACCCTTAATGGTCTCACAAGACCTTGGGATGCATTCATTCAAACTATTTGTGCCAGAAAGGAGAAACTACAATTTGACAGTCTTTGGGAAGAATGTATTCAAGAAGAATCAAGGGTAGCTAACCGAGAAGCTTTGCTATCAAGAGATGATGATAAATCCCTAGCTACTCACACTAAAGGAGGAAAAAATAAGTCTTACTTCCAAAAAAAAAATCATAAAGAGTCTCACCCCCAAAACAAATTCATATATAAAGAATCTCAACCAAGGAGATTCCGGAAGTTTCAAAAAAGACAAAGAAAAGGAAAAGATTTATCATCCTGCCAATGTTACCATTGTGACAAGATGGGACATATTGTGAAACATTTTTGAGCTAGATGAGAAGAATAAAAGAAGAAAAACAAGAGGTATCATGCCCATGCAGTTGAATATGAAGAGTCACCCACAAAGATGATAAAAGAACAAATTGAAGACCATGTCTTAATCTCAGCCTTCTCAGGATCAATATCACCTAGTGAGGATACTTGGCTCATTGATATTGGTGCTTCTGAGCACATGACAGGTCAAAGAGACATTCTTTCTTGCCTTTCAGAAAAGAAGTCTTCTCAGAAGGTTACACTTGGAGATGATTATCAATACCCTATCAAGGGAGTAGGAGAATCAAATTACAAGCTTAATTCAAGGACTCCAATGGAGATGGAGGATGTACTCTATGTACCAGGTTTGACAAAGAACTTAATCTCCATATCATCTTTAGAAAAGAAAGACTTCAGAGTTTCCTTTATATATGGATAAGTTATTATGTGGGCCAAAGGAAAAACCATGAAAGAAGCAATTGTTATTGGAAAAGAAGAAGGTGGCTTGTATAAGCTAAAGGGTCATTCAGAAGTAGCCATGACCCACTCCATTAAGAATCCGCGTGAATTTTGGCATATAATATTATCCCACATCAACTACAAGACATTAACTTACATAAGAAAAGCAGTCACAGGTCTACTAGAACTCAAGGTTGATAATGAAGGTGTGTGCAATGGATGTGCACAAGGGAAGAACATCAAGGACCCTTTTTCAAAGAGAGATAGTAACGCAGAAGGAGTCTTAGAACTCATTCAGTCAGATGTGTGTGGCCCAATGCCATCAACCTCCATCAGTGGGTATGTATACTATGTATCTTTCATTGATGACTATTCTCATAAAACCCGGTTTTAGTTTTTGAAATCAAAAGATGAACTGTTCAATAAATTCAAGGAATTCAAAGCCTTGATAGAGAATATTTCTGAAAGAAAGATCAAGATACTCAGGTTAGATAATGGAGGCGAATACACCTCAAAAGAGTTTGTAAAATTTTTCAAAGATGTTGGGATCAATAGGGAACTCACCACTCCCTACAATCCTCAACAATATGGTGTAGCAAAAAGAAAGAACGAAACTATAATGGAAGCAGTTAAGACCATGATCCATGATCAAGATCTTCTAATGTGATTATGGGTAGAAGCAACAAAAACAACAGTATATGTGCAGAACAAATTGTCCCATAGTGCACTTGAGTTCAAGATCCCAAAAGAGATGTTCTCCAGAAAGAAGCCAGAAGTAATCCATCTGAAAATATTTGGCTGCCCAGTATTTGTACATATTGCAAAAGAGAAGAGAAACAAGTTGGACCCTTCAAGGAAGAAGGGAATATTTGTTGGATATTGTGAGGTATCCAAGGCCTTCAAAGTTTATATACCAGGTTATCGTCATATTGAGATCAAAAGGGATGTAACCTTTGATGAAGATGCAACACTCAAGAAATCAAGAAGATTACATCTTGAAGAAGTATATGAAGAGGAACCTATAGCTCCCAGAGTTATAGAACTAGTGAGGGAAGTCATAGCTTCCTCTGATGAAGAGATTATAGAAGATCATGACATAGAAGAATCTCAAGAACCTCCCCAGATGATGATCTCCCACAAGAGAAAGCCAACCTGTTCAAGGGAACTTATTCAATATGGAGAAAAGTATGGTGTCCCCGGAGGAACCATGAGACAAGTGAAGAAGCCTAAGCCATTCTATAGATATATGGCTTTGATGTGTGATCTCTTAGAGAAGGAGCCTAACTTCTTTGCAGAAGCCATTCAAAAGAAAGAATGGGCAGATGCCATGACAGAAGAATACCAATCCATCATAAATAATGATGTATGGGAAATAGTTCCTAGACTGAAGAGCAAGGATGTGGTATCTTCCAAATGGATTTTCAAAATAAAACATGCTACTGATGGAAGTGTTGAGAAGTATAGAGAAAGGTTTGTTGCTCGTGGATTTTCTCAAAAAGAAGGCATTGAATATGAAGAGACATTTGCTCCTATAGCCATATATATACACTTCAATCAGAACCATCATATCCCTTGCAGCTAAGATGAAGTGGATGTTATACCAGATAGACGTGAAAACTACCTTCTTGAATGGTGTCATTGAAGAAGAAGTGTATATAGAATAACCTCAAGGATTTGAAGTTGATTATAGGAAGAATCATGTCTGAAAGTTGAAGAAGGTTCTGTATGGATTGAAGCAAGCTCCTAGAGATTGGTATGGAAGGATTAAAAGTTTTCTGACGATCTTGGGCTTTACCAAGAGTAAAGCAAATTCTAACCTTTACTTCAAGGTTATGAATGATGAGCATGTTATATTTTTTTTGTATGTGGATGACTTATTCTTAATTGGAGAAGAAAAACTCATCATTGAATGTAAGAAGAAGCTCACTGCAAAATTTGAGATGAAAGACCTTGGCCTAATGCACTATTTCTTAGATCTTGAGGTATGGGAGAGCCCAGAGAGGATCTTCCTTAACCAAGGGAAGTATGAAGTTGAAATCTTGAAGAGATTTGATATGTTGGAGTGCAAATCCATGAATACACCCATGGAAACAAAGTTGAAGCTCCTAGTTGACACTTTGTTAGAATTGATTGATGCTACATTGTATAGACAAATCATTGGATCATTGATGTATCTGACGAACACTAGGACATATATATGTTTTTTTTTGAACATCTTGAGTCGGTTTCTGGTAGAACCCAGACATGTTCACCTATTTGCTTCAAAACATGTGATGAGGTACCTTAAGGGTACATTAGATTGTGGTCTCAATTATGATGGAGATCATGAATTCAAACTGAATGGATATATTGATTCAGATTGGCCTGGAAGTGTCTCTGACATAAAGAGCACTTCAAGATGTTGTTTCAGTTTGGGGTCATCCATGATCTCATGGCAGAGTAGGAAGCAATCAAGCATTGCTCCCATGACGACAGAAGCAGAATACATTGTTTCTTGTTTTGCCAGTTGTGAATCCATATGGCTTTAGAATTTGTTGACTGATCTATTCGACCTAGAGATGGAAGCAACCTTGATCCTATGTGATAACCAGAGCTGTATAAAGATGACCGAGATCCCTGTGTTCCATGACAAGTCAAAACACATAGAGATCCAATATCATTACATCTGTGACATGGTGCAGAGAGGATCCATAAAGATCCAATATGTTAGCATGGATGAACAGGTTGTTGATGTGTTGACCAAGCCTCTATCTCCTGTAAAGTTTGAGCACTTTCGAGATAATCTTGGTGTAGTCCTCAAGAACTTCCCTTGAAAGGGGGAGTAGTGTTGTGATGCCATCCTCATGATGATGAGCCAACCTAGTGTTGTGATTCCAACCTTGTGCGGATGATGTGCCAGCCTAGTGCTGTGATGCCAGCCTTGTGTTGATGATATGCCAGCCTCGTGTTGGGATGATGAGCCAGCCTCGTGTTGTGATGATGTTCCAACCTTGTGTTGTGATGATTTACCAACCTCGTGCTATGATGATGTGTCATCCTTGTGTTGTGATGATGTGCCATCCTCGTGCTGGGATGATGTACCAGCCTTGTGCTGTGATGATGTGTGTCAGCCTCATGTTGTGATGATGTGTGCCAACCTCGTACTGTGATGCCAGCTTCATGCTAATGATGTTGTGTTTCCAGTCTCGTACTATGATGCCAACTTTGTGCTGATGATATTGTGTAGCCAACTTCATGTTGTGATGCCATATTCGCGCTAAATATTCTCATCCTAGTGTTGATGTTGATTATGCTCCAACCTTTTTGTTGTGTTGTGTTCTGATGTTTACGATACTCTAGCCTTTATGTTGTGTTGCTGCTGCTATTGATGATGAGAAAAACTTCTGATGATTTATAGATACTGCAGTCAGTGTTCCAATATGTTGTTGATGATGTTTCCCTCTCTCTCGCTTGATGTTGTTGTAGAATACCCTTCTTGTTAAGGGGGAGTGTTGAAATATTGTAATTGCAAAGAGTATTCTATTTATTATTTATGTATTATTCATTAGATCAATCCCCTTTTGTGGATTGATCACGTCGGGCATTGTAAATGACCAAATCCCCTTTTGTGGATTGGTCAAACCCTAATTGTAATATGCTAAATGAGAAGTCGGCACCCAAAATATATTAAAGTGGTTATAACCACCCAAAATGAGAAGTTGGCCTTGCCAGTGGAAAGACACATCAGTTCAACACCTACCAAATTGTATAAATAAGAAAGGCCAGAACCTCATTTGTTCACTCGCTCACTTGTTCATCAGAGCGCAAGTTTGGAGCTGCAGTTGGAGAAGAAGGAAGAGAGAGATAGGCACATACTTGGGAGAGGAATTTCTGCATTGTTTGGTTCATTCTCTTGGCATTGTATTGGCTATATATTTAAGGAAGTTTGTTGTTGGGTTTTCTCCCCCATGAGGGTTTCCTAGGATAAATGATGTGTCTCTTGTGATTGTGTATTTCTCAGTGATCCTATCTATGCTATGGTTATCTAGTGAATTGAAAATCAACCTAATAATAGATTAAAAATTAACATGGTATTAGAGCTAAGTTGAAGAGAGCATCTTTCACAAGAAGAAGAAAAACGTCATTGTTGTCATACATGAAAATTAGGGTTTTTTATTGAAGAAGAATTTCTTCCCCAAAACCACCTAGAAAAGTGCGCCCTACCTCAAGGAACACTTTGGCATCTTCAGCGCACCTTTTTAGTGTCTAGATCTCCCGAAAAGTGAAACCCTAGTTTTCACCAGTACCAAAAGTATGAGAAAACTAGAAGTACCAGGAAACTAGAAGTACCAGAAAACCAAAAGTATCAGAAAACTAGAAGCATCAGTCCATAAATCTGTTGGTCAAGTTTGAAGGGGTAAAAGTTGGATTTTTTGAAATCTAACCACACTAAGCTACTCGCCTCAACCAAGTGCACCTCCTGGTAAGTTCATAATTCAATTTTGAGCATTTTCATTTTTTGGTCATTTTCCTAGCTCCAGGTAAAATATGTCTGTAAGCACTAAGCTTGTTGACAAGATATAAGGTGTGGAAAACTTTTGTGCCTAAAAGTATAGGATTGGACTCATTCTTGAAGAGAATGACTTAGCAAGATTTATTAAAGAAGATGTACCAGACCCCGTTGATACTGCAACTAAAGCAAAACACCAAAATGACACAATTAGGGCCAAGAGAATCATTGCAGATTCTATCAAAGATCACTTGATTCCTCAAGTGTCTTCAAAGAAGAATCCAAAATAAATGGTTGATGCCCTAACCAGATTATATGAAGGAAAGAATATAATTCAGAAGATCAAACTAAGAACTCAACTCAAGAATACAAAGATGTAGTAAGGAGAAACGATCCAGGAATATTTCTCCAGAATTTCAGAATTCAAAGAACAACTAGAAGCAATTGGAGTTACTATAGATGAATATGAACTCATAATGATGACCCTTAATGGTCTCACAAGACCTTGGGATGCATTCATTCAAACTATTTCTGCTAGAGAGGAGAAACTACAATTTGACAATCTTTGGGAAGAATGTATTCAAGAAGAATCAAGGGTAGCTAACTGAGAAGCTTTGCTATCAAGAGATGAAGATAAAGCCCTAGATACTCACACTAAAGGAGGAAGAAAGAAGTCTTACTTCAAAAAAAAAACTCATAAAGAGTCTCACCCCCAAAACAAATTCATATATAAAGAATCTCAACCAAGGAGATTCTGGAAGTTTCAGAAAAGACAAAGAAAAAGAAAAGATTTCTCATCCTGCCAATGTTACCATTGTGACAAGATGGAAAATATTGTGAAACATTTTCGAGCTAGATGATAAGAATAAAAGAAGAAAAACAAGAGGTATCATGCCCATGCATTTGAAGATGAAGAGCCACCCGCAAAGATGATAAAAGAACAAATTGAAGACCATGTCTTAATCTCAGCCTTCTCAGGATCAATATCACCTGGTGAGGACACTTGGCTCATTGATAGTGGTGCTTCCAAGCACATGAAAGGTCAAAGAAACATTCTCTCTTGCCTTTCAGAAAAGAAGTTTTCTCAGAAAGTTACACTTGGAGATGATTATCAATACCCTGTCAAGGGAGTAGGAGAATCAAATTACAAGCTTAATTCAAGGACTCCAATGGAGATGAAGGATGTACTCTGCGTACGAGGTTTGACAAAGAACTTAATCTCCATATTAGCTTTAGAAAAGAAAGACTTCAGAGTTTCCTTTATATATGGAGAAGTTCTTATGTGGGCCAAAGGAAAAACCATGAAAGAAGCAATTGTTATTGGAAAAGAAGAAGGTGGCTTGTATAAGTTAAAGTGTCATTCAGAAGTAGCCATGACCCACTCCATTGAGAATCTGTGTGAATTTTGGCATTGAATATTATCCCACATCAACCACAAGACATTAACTTACATAAGAAAAGAAGTCACAAGTCTACCATAACTCAAGGTTGATCATGAAGGTGTGTGCAATGGATGTGCAAAAGGGAAGAACATCAAGGACCCTTTTTCGAAGAGAGGTAGTAACGCAGAAGGAGTCTTAGAACTCATTCACTCAGATGTGTGTGGCCGAATTCCATCAACCTCCATCAATGGGTATGTATACTATGTATCTTTTATTGATGACTATTCTCGTAAAACCTAGGTTTAGTTTTTGAAATCAAAAGATGAAGTGTTCAATAAATTCAAGGAATTCAAAGCCTTGATAGAGAATATTTCTGAAAGAAAGATCAAGATACTCAGGTTAGATAATGGAGGCGAATAAACCTCAAAAGAGTTTGTAAACTTTTTCAAAGATGTCGGGATCAAGAGGGAACTCACCACTCCCTACAATCCTCAACAATATGGTGTAGCAGAGAGAAAGAACGAAACTATAATGGAAGCAGTGAAGACCATGATCCATGATCAAGATCTTCCAATGTGCTTATGGGCACAAGCAACAAAAACAATAGTATATGTGCAGAACAAATTGTCCCATAGTGTACTTGGGTTCAAGACCCCAGAAGAGATGTTCTTCGGAAAGAAGCCAGAAGTATGCCATCTCAAAATATTTGGTTGCCCAGTATTTGTACATATTGCAAAAGAGAAGAGAAACAAGTTGGACCCTTCAAGGAAGAAGGGAATATTTGTTGGATATTGTGAGGTCTCCAAGGCATTCAGAGTTTATATACTAGGTTATCGTCATATTGAGATCAAAAGGGATGTAACCTTTGATGAAGATGCAACACTCAAGAAATCAAGAAGATGCCATCTTGAAGAAGTATATGAAGAGGAACATGTAGCTCCCAGAGTTATAGAACTAGTGAGGGAAGTCATAGCTTCCTCTGATGAAGAGATTATAGAAGATCATGACATAGTAGAATCTCAAGAACCTCCCCAAATGATGATCTCCCACAAGAGAAAGCCAGCCTGGGCAAGGGAACTTATTCAATATGAAGAAAAGTATGGTGTCCTCGAAGGAACCATGAGACAAGTGAAGAAGCCTAAGCCATTCTATAGATATATGACTTTGATGTGTGATCTCTTAGAGAAGGAGCCTACCTTCTTTGCAGAAGCCATTCAGAAGAAAGAATGGGCAGATGCCATGACAGAAGAATATCAATCCATCATAAATAATGATGTATGGGAAATAGTTCCCAGACTGAAGAGCAAGGATGTGGTATCTTCCAAATGGATTTTCAAAATAAAACTTGTTGCTGATGGAAGTGTTGAGAAGTATAGAGAAAGGTTTGTTTCTCGTGGATTTTCTCAAAAAGAAGGCATTGAATATGAAGATACATTTGCTCATGTAGCCATATACACTTCGATCAGAACCATCATAGCCCTTGCAGCTAAGATGAAGTGGATGTTACACCAGATAGACATGAAAACTACCTTATTGAATGGTGTCATTGAAGAAGAAGTGTATATAGAACAACCTCAAGGATTTGAAGTTGATTATAGGAAGACTCATGTGTGAAAGTTGAAGAAGGTTCTGTATGGATTGAAGCAAGCTCCTAGAGCTTGGTATGGAAGGATTGACAGTTTTCTGATGAGCTTGGGCTTTACCAAGAGTAAAGTAGATTCTAACCTTTACTTCAAGGTTATGAATGATGATCATGTTATATTGTTGTTGTATGTGGATGACTTATTCTTAATTGGAGAAGAAAAACTCATCATTGAATGTAAGAAGAAGCTCACTGCAAAATTTGAGATGAAAGACCTTGGCCTAATGCACTATTTCTTAGGTCTTGAGGTATGGCAGAGCCTAGAGAGGATCTTCCTTAACCAAGGAAAGTATGAACTTGAAATCTTGAAGAGATTTGATATGTTGGAGTGAAAATCCATGAATACAACCATGGAAACAAAGTTGAATCTCCTGGTTTACACTTTGTCAGAATTGATTGATGCTACATTGTATAGAAAAATCATTGGATTGTTTATGTATCTAACGAACACCAGGACATATATATGTTTTTTTTTTAACACCTTGAGTCAGTTTCTGGTAGAACCCAAACATGTTCACCTATTTTCTTCAAAACATGTGATGAGGTACCTTAAGGGTACATTAGATTGTGGTCTCAATTATGATGGAGATCATGACTTTAGATTGAGTGGATATATTGATTCAGATTGGCCTGGAAGTGTCTCTGACATAAAGAGCACTTCAGGATGTTGTTTCAGTCTGGGGTCAGCCATGATCTCATGGCAGATTAGGAAGAAATCAAGCATTACTCCCAACACGACAGAAGAAGAATACATTGTTGCTTGTTCTGCCAGTTGTGAAGCCATATGGCTTTAGAATTTGTTGACTGATCTATTTGACCTAGAGATGGAAGCAACCTTGATCCTATGTGATAACCAGAGCTGTATAAAGATGACCAAGAGCCTTGTGTTCCATGACAAGTCAAAACACATAGAGATCCAATATCATTACATATGTGACATGGTGCAGAGAGGAGCCATAAAGATCCAATATGTTAGCATGGATGAACAGGTTGTTGATGTGTTGACCAAGCCTCTATATCCTGTAAATTTTGAGTACTTTCGAGATAATATTGGTGTAGTGCTTAAGGATCTCCCTTGAAAGGGGGAGTAGTGTTGTGATGCCATACCCATGATGATGAGCCAACCTAGTGCTGTGAGACCAACCTTGCGCTGATGATGTGCCAGCCTAGTGCTGTGATGCCAGCCTTGTGCTAATGATATGCCGGCCTTGCGCTGGGATGATGAGCCAGGCTCGTGTTTTGATGATGTTCCAACCTTGTGCTGTGATGATGTACCAACCTCGTGTTGTGATGATGTGTTAGCCTCATGTTGTGATGATGTGTCAGCCTCGTGCTGTGATGATTTACCAACCTCATGTTGGGATGATTTTTCATCCTTGTGCTATGATGATGTGTGCTAGCCTCGTGTTGTGATGATGTGTGCCAGCCTCGTGCTGTGATGCCAGCTTCATGCTAATGATGTTTTGTTGCCAGTCTCATACTGTGATGCCAACTTCATGCTGATGATATTGTGTAGCCAACTTCATGTTGTGATGCCATATTCGTGCTAAAGATTCTCAGCCTAGTGTTGAAGTTGATTATGCTCCATCCTTTTTGTTGTGTTGTTGTTGATGTTGATGATACTCTAGCCTTTATGTTGTGTTGTTGCTGCTATTGATGATGAGAAAAAATTCTGATGATTTATAGATACTCCAGTCAGTGTTCTAAGATGTTGTTGATGATGTTTCCCTCTCTCTCGCCTGATGTTGTTGTAGAATACCCTTCTTGTTAAGGGGGGGTGTTGAAATAATTTAACTGCAAAGAGTATTCTATTTATTATTTATGTATTATTCATTAGATCAATCCCCTTTTGTGGATTGATCACGTCGAGCATTGTAAATTACCAAATCCCCTTTTGCAGATTGGTCAAACCCTAATTGTAATATGATAAATGAGAAGTCGGTCCCCAAAATATATTAAAGTGGTTATAACCACCCAAAATGAGAAGTTGGCTTGGCCAGTGAAAAGACACATCAGTTTTAGTTAACTTAACTAAAAGAGGTAGTTGAACTACCTCAACTAATTTGGAATGCTTAAAGGCAAAGTGAGAAGAAAGAACAATAGAAAAATAGGAGGAGAAAGCATACTAAGGTCTGCTCTTGAGTTTTATTGAGATAGTTCAGTTTTCATTCATTATTTAATTCATTAAAATCCTAGTTCTTTTTTATTACAGTAGGGTGCTATTGTAGACAACAATATTCAAGGTTGATTACATCATTCAGACACTTGTTTTTAGAGGTGTTGAGCTATCTTTGATAGTTTGTGTAGACTTGTCTGTTTATGAATTATTTTTCATGACTGATAAAGGATATTGTGCAGAGTTGAGTGGGAAGCAATCTGTGGCAAGTTGATCCATATTTTAAAGTTCGGTTTTTTACTTTCTATCATAAGTCCTTTTGTATGGATTTCATCGGGGACATATAAGTTTGACTTTGGTCCAAACTCCCTCAGGGATTTTTGTAAAGAGAACGGTTCTTTTCATTTCTTGGAATGAAATAAGCAATTACTATTCTGTCTCATCTGTTTTAATATGTAACTTGATATTTTTTATTTTGTCTCCACATTTACTTTTGCATCTATTATATTCAAAAAATTATATAAAAATGTTGAATTTTACAACAATCTTTTATTTATAAAAAAAATCATCCTAAGCCCTTGTAACTAATACTTGTGGATTAGGAAGCAATTTTTGAGGCTATAAACATAGGGTGATATTCCCGTCTATCTTGCCTTAGCCAAGCAAGATCTGAAAATGCTTCAGTAGGATTATTTCATATATTCTCCTGAACACATTGTTTTGGCTAGTTTAAAATATCTTCTATTTGATCCCTTGTACTCATGAGCTTGTTGATTTTGTTTTCCGGATGATATGTCTCATTATTTCGAATGAAAAACCTATATAATTGAGAGATAAGCTATACACTCTTCCTTTTCATTTCACTTTCCTCTTATTCTATGCGATATGTAATTTCAAAGAAGTGAAATACATAATTTGTCTACTTGGAACACTCTTGGGAGCTTCAAGATATCAATTTCATGGATTTTCCCATCATACAAATCTTATCTCCTATTAGAAATCTGATCTTAATCACTTAATTCCATATGAATTTCTGATTGTATATTTCCTTGGGGAAGTCAATCCATCTAGGTTGTAACATAAGATTATTCACACCTTTCTGGACTATCTTAGTGGTTCCCTTTACATAAGGATTTCCTCTTGCATATCACAAGGTTGAACATGAGTATACATGTTTCATATCATTATAGTCAATAATGAGAGGAAACACATGCCTTGGAGTACAATTTTGATAATCTTTGAATCTTATTTTTATGACTCGGGTTTGTTGATGGAATCATGTCTTTAGAAGATAGGTGGAATTTAATTCTTATGGTCTTGTTTGCTTAATTTGATTGATTTTGAATTCATAAAAAATACATTGTGTCTAGAGGATCCAAATCTCACAACAACCAATGAAATTAACCTTCATGTTAAATGGAATATTTTGGGAAGAGCACATAGTGCTTATATCTCAGGAAGAAGGTTGTGGTAGCTGACTAAATAAACATCATATGAATACTTGATGATAGTATTGGCACTTGAATAAGTTTTATGACAACCCACTTAGTTTAAGTTTACATTAGCTTAGCATGCTCTTCCTAGAATTAGTTTAATTCTGATATTTGATTTAGTTGATTTTCATTTTATTAAGTCAACCATTTGAGAGGAGAGTTTCTCCCAAATTGTATAAGAGTTGATCATGGCATTCTCTTTTGTTATGAAGGTTCGGGAAATGGCTTGTGCAATTAGTAACTCAAGTTTTTTCTCTTGATATAAAAAAAACTTAGGGAAGTGTTAATCTAAACTTGGCCGCTCATATTCTTTTGTGACATTTTGTCACCAACAAAACAATTGATTAGAGATATAGCCTCATTCATGTATTCAATTTATTTATTTATGTTGTAGTTGATGTTAGGAGTCCTTTACATGATTATTTTGATGACCTTCATAACTATGATTTTTTTTCCTCTTTTCCATATCAAATTGAATTATTTGGATCTATGTGGTTAATGATTATATTTTATAACAAACAAAAAACAGAACTTTGGTGAGAAATATGAAATGTATTTTCTATTGAAAAAAAAATTATTTTCAAATATGTAAAGGAATTGCTCATGTCATGAAATCTTAAGAGCTTATGGGTTTGTGAAATGTTTCATGTAATTGGTTTTTGAAAATTTGTTTTGATTGAGAATCTACATTACCCATTCTGCTAGATTCTTGAAAAATTGTTTTGTTTCACTAAATGGATGAAAAATTGTATGTGACAATTGGATCGGAGAATTGTGTTGCAAATATTTTCCACTAGATCATCAATTCTCATACTCTGGTTTGTTTTTATTTCATATCAGAAACCCTGGGAATATTTTCATTGGGCTTGATATTGAATGGTTAACTTTTCTTGATTGGTCATTTCCCTTGGCTTATTGTCGAGTGTTCATTGAAAACACTTTCATTATTGTTGCACCAGATTTATTACTTTCTATTGGGTTTTATTCTTATCTTTTTCAGCCAATTTTCATATTTTTAATCACTGACACTCTAGCTTCAAATGTCTTTTAATTTATTTTTATTTTCCACAAATTGAATTATGATTTCAACACTTAATTTATCCTTGCACAAATTTCTTCCACCTTTTAAGATGAATGATAGTATGTTCCCTAAGATGATGGTCCAATTCTTGTCACGTATTTAAGAAGTTATTTTAACAAGTCATAAGATGCATGGGATGCTCTATCTGAATGTGCGTTCATGAAGTTCTTAGTTGTAGGTATGGAATGATAGTTGTGGTGGAACTGATATGCCTTTTGAGCATACTAAGATAATCCATAAGTATAGTAAAGTGTATATTTATATTTTTCTTATAGCTCCATTCACTTCACATTAATAAAATGACCAATACCATGATGGTCTTTGGGGAGACCTGTGGGTTAAACTAAAGTGCCTAACATCTACTCAACAAATCAAAGAAAATCTCATACCACCCCACTTCTCTTGAAATATTGTAATTGCAAAGAGTATTATATTTGTTATTGATGTATTATTCATTAGATCAATCCCCTTTTGTGGATTGATCATGTCAGGCATTGTAAATGACCAAATCCACTTTTGCGGATTGGTCAAACCCTAATTGTAATATGATAAATGAGAAGTTGGCCCCTAGAATATATTAAAGTGGTTATAACCACCCAGAATGAGAAGTTGGCCCTGATAGTGAAAAGACACCTTAGTTCAAGACCTTCCAGATTGTATAAATAAGAGAGGCCAGTGCCTCAATTGTTCACTCACTCACTTCTTCATCAGAGCGCAAGTTTGGAGTTGCAGTTGGAGAAGAAGGAAGAGAAAGAGAGGCACATACTTGGGAGAGGACTTTCTGTATCTTTTGGTTCATTCTCTTGGCATTGTAATGACTATCTATATTAAGGAATTTTTTTGTTGGGTTTTCTCCCCCATGAGGGTTTCCTAGGATAAATGATGTGTCTCTTGTGATTGTGTATTTCTCAGTGATCCTATCTATGCTATGGTTATCTAGTGAATTGAAAAGAAACCTAATAATAGATTAAAACTTAACATGGTATTAGAGCTAAGTTGAAGAGAGCATCTTTCACAAGAAGAAGAAAAACGTCATTGTTGTCGTACATGAAAATTAGGGTTTTTTATTGAAGAAGAATTTCTTCCCCAAAACCACCTAGAAAAGTGTGCCCTACCTCAAGGAACACTTTGGCATCTTCAACACACCTTTTTAGTGGCTAGATCTCCTGGAAAGTGAAACCCTAGTTTTCAACAGTACCAAAAGTACTAGAAAACTAGAAGTACCAGGAAACCAGAAGTAACAGAAAACCAAAAGTACCATAAAACCAGAAGCATCAGTCCATAAATCCGTTGGTCAAGTTTGAAGGGGTAAAAGTTGGATTTTCTGAAATCTAACCACACCAGGCTACTCTCCTCAACCAAGTACACGTCATGGTAAGTTCATAATTCAATTTTGAGCATTTTCATTTTTTGGTCATTTTCCTAGCTCCAGGTAAAATATGTCTGCAAGCACTAAGCTTGTTGACAAGATATAAGGTATGGAAAACATATGTGCCTGAAAGTATAGGATTGGACTCATTCTTGAAGAGAATGACCTAGAAATATTTATTAAAGAAGATGTACCAGAACCCGCTGATGCTGCAACTAAAGCAAAACACCAAAAGGACACAATTAGGGCCAAGAGAATCATTGCAAATTCTATCAAAGATTACTTGATTCCTCAAGTGTCTTCAAAGAAGAATCCAAAATAAATGTTTGATGCCCTAACCAGATTATATGAAGGAAAGAATATAATTCGGAAGATCAATCTAAGAACTCAACTCAAGAATACAAAGATGCAGAAAGGAGAAACGATCCAGGAATATTTCCCCAGAATTTCAGAATTTAAAAAACAACTAGAAGAAATTGGAGATACTATAGATGAAGACGAACTCATAATGATGACCCTTAATGGTCTCACAAGACCTTGGGATGCATTCATTCAAACTATTTGTGCCAGAAAGGAGAAACTACAATTTGACAGTCTTTGGGAAGAATGTATTCAAGAAGAATCAAGGGTAGCTAACTGAGAAGCTTTGCTATCAAGAGATGAAGATGAATCCCTAGCTACTCACACTAAAGGAGGAAGAAAGAAGTCTTACTTCCAAAAAAAAACTCATAAAGAGTCTCACCCCCAAAACAAATTCATATATAAAGAATCTCAACCAAGGAGATTCTGGAAGTTTCAGAAAAGACAAAGAAAAGAAAAAGATTTCTCATCTTGCCAATGTTACCATTGTGACAAGATGGGACATATTGTGAAACATTTTCGAGCTAGACGAGAAGAATAAAATAAGAAAAACAAGAGGTATCATGACCATGTAGTTGAAGATGAAGAGCCACCCACAAAGATGATAAAAGAACAAATTGAAGACCATGTCTTAATCTAAGCCTTCTCAGGATCAATATCACCTGGTGAGGACACTTAGCTCATTGATAGTGGTGCAACCAAGCACATGACAGGTCAAAGAGACATTCTCTCTTGCCTTTTAGGAAAGAAGTTTTCTCAGAAAGTTACACTTGGAGATGATTATCAATACCCTATCAAGGGAGTAGGAGAATCAAATTACAAGCTTAATTCAAGGACTCCAATGGAGATGAAGGATGTACTCTATGTACCAGGTTTGACAAAGAACTTAATCTCCATATCAGCTTTAAAAAAGAAAGACTTCAGAGTTTCCTTTATATACGGAGAGGTTCTTATGTGGGCCAAAGGAAAAACTATGAAAGAAGCAATTGTTATTGGAAAAGAAGAAGGTGGCTTGTATAAGCTAAAGGGTCATTCAGAAGTAGCCATGACCCACTCCATTGAGAATCCGTGTGAATTTTGGCATAGAATATTATCCCACATCAACTAAAAGACATTAACTTACATAAGAAAAGCAGTCACAGGTCTACCATAACTCAAGGTTGATCATGAAGGTGTGTGCAATGGATGTGCACAAGGGAAGAACATCAAGGACCCTTTTTCAAAGAGAGATAGTAACGCAGAAGGAGTCTTAGAACTCATTCACTCAGATGTGTGTGGCCCAATGCCATCAACCTCCATCAGTGGGTATGTATACTATGTATCTTTTATTGATGACTATTCTCGTAAAACTTGGTTTTAGTTTTTGAAATCAAAAGATGAAGTGTTCAATAAATTCAAGGAATTCAAAGCCTTGATAGAGAATGTTTATGAAAGAAATATCAAGATACTCAGGTTAGATAATGGAGGCGAATACACCTCAAAAGAGTTTGTAAAAGTTTTCAAAGATGTCGGGATCAAGAGGGAACTCACCACTCCCTACAATCCTCAACAATATGGTGTAGCAGAAAGAAAGAACGAAACTATAATGGAAGCAGTGAAGACCATGATCCATGATCAAGATCTTCCAATGTGCTTATGGGCACAAGCAACAAAAACAACAGTATATGTGCAAAACAAATTGTCCCATAGTGCACTTGGGTTCAAGATCCCAGAAGAGATGTTCTCCTGAAATAAGCTAGAAGTAAGCCATCTCAAAATATGTGGATGCCCAGTATTTGTACATATTGCAAAAGAGAAGAGAAACAAGTTGGACCCTTCAAGGAAGAAGGGAATATTTGTTGGATATTGTGAGGTCTCCAAGGCCTTCAGAGTTTATATACTAGGTTATTGTCATATTGAGATCAAAAGGGATGTAACCTTTGATGAAGATGCAACACTCAAGAAATCAAGAAGATGCCATCTTGAAGAAGTATATGAAGATGAACCTATAGCTCCCAGAGTTATAGAACTAGTGAGGGAAGTCATAGCTTCCTCTGATGAAGAGATTATAGAAGATCATGACATAGTAGAATATCAAGAACCTCCCTAGATGAGGATCTCCCACAAGAGAAACCCAGCCTGGGCAAGGTAACTTATTCAATATGGAGAGAAGTATGGTGTCCCCGAAGGAACCATGAGATAAGTGAAGAAGCCTAAGCCATTCTATAGATATATGGCTTTGATGTGTGATCTCTTAGAGAAGGAGCCTACTTTCTTTGCAGAAGACATTCAGAAGAAAGAATGGGCAGATGCCATGACAGAAGAATACCAATCCATCATAAATAATGATGTATGGGAAATAGTTCCCAGACCGAAGAGCAAGGATGTGGTATCTTCCAAATGGATTTTCAAAATAAAACATGATGTTGATGGAAGTGTTGAGAAGTATAGAAAAAGGTTTGTTGCTCGTGGATTTTCTCAAAAAGAAGGCATTGAATATGAAGAGACATTTGCTCCTGTATCCATATACACTTCGATCAGAACCATCATAGCCCTTGCAGCTAAGATGAAGTGGATGTTACACCAGATAGATGTGAAAACTGCCTTCTTGAATGGTGTCATTGAAGAAGAAATGTATATAGAACAACCTCAAGGATTTGAAGTCGATTATAGGAAGACTCATGTGTGAAAGTTGAAGAAGGTTCTATATGAATTGAAGCAAGCTCCTAAAGCTTGGTATGGAAGGATTGGCAGTTTTCTGACGAGCTTGGGCTTTACCAAGAGTAAAGCAGATTCTAACCTTTACTTCAAGGTTATGAATGATGAGCATGTTATATTGTTGCTATATGTGGATGACTTATTCTTAATTGGAGAAGAAAAACTCATCACTGAATGTAAGAAGAAGCTCACTGCAAAATTTGAGATGAAAGACCTTGGCCTAATGCACTATTTCTTAGGTCTTGAGGTATGGCAGAGCCCAGAGAGGATCTTCCTTAACCAAGGGAAGTATGAAGTTGAAATCTTGAAGAGATTTGATATGTTGGAGTGCAAATCCATGAATACACCCATGGAAACAAAGTTGAAGCTCCTGGTTGACACTTTGTCAGAATTGATTGATGCTACATTGTATAGACAAATCATTGGATCGTTGATGTATCTGACGAACACCAGGACATATATATGTTTTTTTGTGAACACCTTGAGTCAGTTTCTGGTAGAACCCATACATGTTCACTTATTTGCTTCAAAACATGTGATGAGGTAACTTAAGGGTAAATTAAATTTTGGTCTCAGTTATGATGGATATCATGACTTCAGACTGAGTGGATATATTGATTCAGATTGGGCTGGAAGTGTCTCTGACATAAAGAGAACTTCAGGATGTTGTTTCAGTCTGGGGTCAACAATGATCTCATGGCAGAGTAGGAAGCAATCAAGCATTTCTCCCAGCACGATAGAAGAAGAATACATTGTTGCTTGTTCTACCAATTGTGAAGCCATATGGATTTAGAATTTGTTGACTGGTCTATTCAACCTAGAGATGGAAGAAACCTTGATCCTATGTGATAACCAGAGCTGTATAAAGATGACCGAGAGCCCTATGTTCCATGACAAGTCAAAACACATAGAGATCCAATATCATTATATCTGTGACATGGTGTAGAGAGGAGCCATAAAGATCCAATATGTTAGCATGGATGAACAGGTTGTTGATGTGTTGACCAAGCCTCTATCTCCTATAAAATTTGAGCACTTTCGATATAATCTTGGTGTAGTCCTTAAGGACCTCCCTTGAAAGGGTGAGTAGTGTTGTGATTCCATCCCCATGATGATGAGCCAACCTAGTGCTGTGATTCCAACCTTGTGTTGATGATGTGACAGCCTAGTGCTGTGATGCCAGCCTTGTGCTGATGATATGCCAGCCTTGTGCTAGGATGATGAGCCAGCCTCGTGTTGTGATGATGTTCCAACCTTGTATTGTGATGATGTACCAACCTCGTGCTGTGATGATGTGTCAGCCTCATGTTGTGATGATGTGCCAGCCTCGTGTTGTGATGATGTACCAACCTCGTGTTGGGATGATGTGCCAGCCTCGTGCTGTGATGATGTGTGCCAGCCTCATGTTGTGATGATGTGTGCCAGCCTCGTGTTGTGATGGTAGCTTCATGCTAATGATGTTGTGTTTCCAATCTCGTACTGTGATGCCAACTTCGTGTTGATGATATTGTGTAGCCAACTTCATGTTGTGATGCCATATTTGTGTTGAAGATTCTCAGCCTACTGTTGATGTTGATTATGCTCTAGTCTTTTTGTTGTGTTGTTGTTGATGTTGATGATACTCTAGCCTTTATGTTGTGTTGTTGCTGCTATTGATGATGAGAAAAACTTATGATGATTTATAAATACTCCAGTCAGTGTTCCAAGATGTTGTTGATGATGTTTCCCTCTCTCTTTCCTGATGTTATTGTAGAATACCCTTTTTGTTAAGGGGGAGTGTTGAAATATTGTAACTGCAAAGAGTATTCTATTTATTATTTATGTATTATTCATTAGATCAATCCCCTTTTATGGATTGATCACGTCGGGCATTGTAAATGACCAAATCCCCTTTTGTAGATTGGTCAAATCCTAATTGTAATATGCTAAATGAGAAGTCGGCCCCCAAAATATATTAAAGTGGTTATAACCACCCAAAATGAGAAGTTGGCCTTGCCAGTGAAAAGACACATCAGTTCAACACCTACCAGATTGTATAAATATGAGAGGCCAGAACCTCATTTGTTCACTCACTCACTTGTTCATCAGAGCACAAGTTTGGAGCTGCAGTTGGAGAAGAAGGAAGAGAGAGAGGCACATACTTGGGAGAGGAATTTCTACATTGTTTGGTTCATTCTTTTGGCATTGTATTGTTTATGTATATTAAGGAAGTTTTTTGTTGGGTTTTCTCCCCCATGAGGGTTTCCTAGGATAAATGATGTGTCTCTTGTGATTGTGTATTTCTTAGTGATCCTATCTATGCTATGGTTATCTAGTGAATTGAAAAGAAACCTAATAATATCTTATACCTTAACAACTTCCTTCACACTCTATGTGCATATGCATATCTATATCTAAAATCTAAAAGGGTGAGCATGTTATGAAATAAAAAGGAAGTTGAGAGAACTATTGATAGTGTGGGAAGTACAAGCAAACCCGTCGAGGCTATGGATGTCTTCTTCCAGCGGGGCCATGCTTGTATGGTATTGAGGCAACTTCTTCAGGGCTATGGACGCTCACTGGCAGCAAAGCAATGCCGAGAAAAGAGAGATGAGGAACACACTTATGTAGATGTTTGCTTGTTAATAAAAGTGAAAACCCATGGTTGAACTAAAGTTAATCTGAAGTGTGCAGACAATAAAAGAATTTACTTCATTATTTAGCTCTTTGAAAATGGTATGTTATATTACTAGTACTAGAAACATTGGGTTATACCTTTCATAATTTTGGTGCGATTGTGGTACCCATGAATACTGGAAAATTGTTTGCGGTCTTGTTGAGCTTATCTTTAAAACTTAGATCTGAAGTATAGGCGCTAGAATTCTATTGACATAGATAACCAGTTCTTCCAATGTGTCACCATTTTTTATGGCCGCAATAATCTCCCTTTTACTTTTTATTTTACAAGGGGAAGGAAAGGAACCCCCTACTAAAATTTTAAACCTATTGCCTAATCCTCTATTGATTGAACCTAATGTGATCTCTTTACCTACATTGATGGAGTTGGGGGTTTTATCTTGATTGATGACTATGTTTGATGGGTGTCTATTATTCCTTTTGATCTGATGATTTCAAATTTCTTCATGATGCTTATTGACCTATGATGTTCCATTGACATTTGTGTGATAGAATTGACATGTCATCTTCAAAGTTTGTGTTTATTTCAAAGAGCTTGATGATCTTACATGGATGCAAGGTTTGGTGTTCTGTTGCATGTCTTGAATGAGTTTGTGGTTGATTATTTGTTGATTGACTGATTCAAATTATGCACCCTCTTGTTGGCATGCTATGCTTAATGTCTTCAACTTTTATACTGTCACATGTGGATCTTAATCTTTGGTTTCAAGTGGGCACATGCAGTTTTAGGACATTCATTTGCAGCCACATTGTTATCACTGAATAAACCTAACACTCTCTTCTAAATTGACTTAAAGGCACGTGATAATATTTTTATGTATTGACAAGTCTCCTTTTGGTCACATGGTTGATGTCATTCTTTTGTTTTGCAGGAGTAGGTTTGCAGAGACACTTCATTCACGTGACTGCTCCAACATTGAGAGACATGTGGGGGAATCTATTGATTCTTTTCCACAACCTTGACCTTGATTTTGTCCATGTTTTTCCTCACCGGAAAGTGAATTACCTTGGCTTTCTAATGCCTCGAGGTACAAATCCCCAAAGGTTGTTGAACCCACCTTTCCTGCGAGCTTGTGCTTGAAACTCTTTAGATTGGTTTTTACAAAGTCCTCTCTTGGTCTTACCTCACTCCAAAACCCACACCATATGTCCATTCAGTTTGGTCATGAGTCCTTGTCATGTTTTTTCCTTATGCATGTTAGCTATCTATCACATTCACATGTAGTGCCATAGTGGCCTGGCGTAAAGACCTTTTCGATGACCTGTTTGTTTTCCCACTCATAATTTGAGTATGTATGCCCTCTGAGATACATATATTGAGTGGATTAACCTGTCATGCGCACTTGGTTGGAATCGATATCCTGTTTCTGCTCATTGTAACTTGCAACGTTAAATCGTCAGATAAAGCATCATCATTTCCCCTTCTTTGCTTTCCCATCATCGCAGCTTAATCACCACATCCTTGGTCACCATATTCCTCGCTCCTATCCATGATGCCTGGTTTTTCAAATCCTACCCTATATGTTTTCTTTCTAAATTGCACCCCCTAGGGGTAGAACCTTGCCTAATGAAACATTGAGGGGGCGTGGAACCTGGACTCGTGTAATTTGGGCTTAATTTTCTAAATTGTAATTTAATTATATTGTATTTATTTTTCTTTATTTTTGTATATATTTTATTTTCATTTATGTATTTTATTTTATTTTATTTTAATTTTATATATTTGTGTAAATTATTTATATTTATTTTCCCCCGTGATCTTCCCTTAGATTTACTTCAAGTAATCACTTTTACTCAAGAGAAAATTTATTCATGTTAAATATTTTACATGAGGTAAATTCTTTTTTTTTTTTAAACTAGTTTGTACTAAATAAACAAACTATTTAACTAAGACCGAGGGTGTAATATACATTTGTATATGTATTAATTTAAATTTAAATTTTCATTATTTTCTTTTTTCATTTTGTAATTCTAATTCTCTTTTCATTTTCCCCTTTTCTTACTAAACCCTACCCTGTACATACATTTTAGGTATTTCTTCCTCCCCTCCAGGGATGGCATGGGAACTTTGTTATCCTATTTGAACAATTATGTTATTTCTAATGCCTTAAAATTTATATCATAAACAAGTTTTATTTGAATAAAAATTATAAAACATGCAAAAAGGAGGGTCTTAGTTTTGTTCTTATTAACTTGTAGGAAGATTCACCGTGACTTCACCTACCTTAAAACATCGATGATGATATCATATCCCAACTATGCAAGTTGTTTAAATATTAATTTAATAAGTGTGCAAAGGAGGGGCTAATATAATGTTTTATTAATCTTTGGAACCCTTGATTCATGGGAGTGTGAGTTGGGTCGTCGACATCGTCTGTAACAGCCCTAGTAGAATATATACTTAGGGATTGTTAAGTAAAAGATTTATTAATTAATTAATTTTTCCTAACATGTTAATAACTAAACAACAATTGGTCTAATGATATTAATTAAGTATTTATTAATTAATTAAAGGTTATAATTTTGATTAATTAATTAATTAATTAAATACCTATTACATTTAATAACATGAGTA